>CAUYLG010063855.1:0-10292 GCA_963573385.1 Cacajao melanocephalus | reverse complement strand
ATTATGTATGATATATAATATATGTATGATATATTATGTATGATATATAATATATAATATATATTATGTATGATATATATTATACATTTATATGTATAATATATATTATACATTTATATGTATATATATTTATACATTTATATGTATAATATATATTATACATTTATAGGTAATATATATTATACATATATATGAATGTATAATACATATAATCTATGTATAATATATACATAATATATATGTATATATATTATATATGTAATATAATATATATTATATAAATATAATATATGTATTATAAAGTTTGTGGCGTGTGTGTATATATAATACACATACAGACGCCACAGAATTTCTTTATCCATTCATTGATGGTTGTTTGGGCTGGTTCCATATTTTTGCAATTGTGAATTGTGCTGCTATAAACATGTGTGTGTATATATCTGTTTCTTATAATGACTTCTTTTCCTCTGGGTAGATATCCAATAGTGACATCGTAGGATCAAATGATAATTCTACTGCTTTTAGTTCTTTAAGGAATCTTCACACTGTTTTCCATAGTGGTTTTACTAGTTTACATTCCCATCAACAGTGTAAAAGTGTTCCCTTTTTACCACATCCCTGCCAACAACTATTATTTTTTTGATTTTAAAATTACGGCTATTCTTGTTGGAGTAAGGTGGCATTGCATAGTGGTTTTGATTTGAATTTCCCTGATAATTAGTGATGTTGAACATTTTTTCATATGTTTTTTGGCCATTTGTATATTCTTTTGAGAATTATCTATTCCTGTCCTTGGCCTACTTTTTAATGGGATCATTTGTTTCTCTTTTGCTGATTTGTTTGAGTTGCTTGTAAATTCTGGATATTAGTCCTTTGTCAGAGGCATAGTTTGCAAAAATTTTCTCCCATTCTGTGGGTTGTCTGTTTACTCTGCTGATTATTTCTTTTGCTGTGCAGAAGCTTTTTAGTTTGAGTAGGTCCCATTTATTTGTTTTGTTTTTGTTGCATTTACTTTTGTGTTCTTAGTCATAAAACATTTGTGTAAGCCAATGTCCAGAAGAGTTTTTCCAATGTTATCTTGTTGAATTTGTATAGTTTCAGGTCTTAGATTTAAGTCTTTGATCTATCTTGTGTTGATTTTTGTGTAAGGTGAGAGATGAGGATCCAGTTTCTAGTTTCATTCTTCTACATGTGGCTAGCCAATTATCCCAGCACCATTTATTGAATAGGGCATCCTTTCCCCAATTAATGTTTTTGTTTGCTTTGTCAAAGATCAGTTGGCTGTAAGTATCTGGGTTTATTTCTGGGTTTTCTATTCTGTTCTATTGTTCTATATGCTTATTTTTATACCAGTAACATGCTGTTTTGGTACCTATAGCCTTGTATAGTTTGAAGTCAGGTAATATGATGCCTCCAGATTTGTTCTTTTTGCTTAGTATTGCTTTGGCTGTGTGGGATCTTTTTTAGTTTTAGATGAATTTTAGGACTGTTTTCTCTAGTTCTGTGAAGAATAATGACGATATTTTGATACGAGTTGCATAGAATTTGTAGATTGCTTTTGGTAGTATAGTAATTTTCACAATATTGATTGTACCCATCTATGTGGATGGGATGTGTTTTCACTTGTTTGTGCCATCTATGATTTTTTTCAGCAGTATTTTTTAGTTTTTTCTTGTAGACGTCTTTCACCTCCTTGGTAGGTATATTCCTAAGTATTTTTTTTTTTTTTTGCAGCGATTGTAAAAGGGGTTGAGTTCTTGATTCTCAGCTTGGTCGTTGTTTGTGTATAGCATGGCTATTGCTTTATGTACATTGATTTTGTATCCTGAAACTTTACTGAATTCATTTATCAGATGTAGGAGTTTCTTGGATGAGTCTTTAGAGTTTTCTATGTATATGATCATATTATTGGTGAACAATGACAGTTTGACTTCCTCCTTACCAATTTGGATGCCCTTTATTTCTTTCTCTTGTCTGATTGCCCTGGCTAGGACTTCCAGTACTCTATTGAATAGAAATGGTGAAAGTGGGCATCCTTGTCTTGTTCCATTTCTCGGGGAGAATGCTTTCAACTTTTCCCCATTCAGTACAATGTTGGCTGTGAGATTGTCATAGATGGCTTTTATTACCTTAAGGTACGTCCCTTCTGTGCTGATTTTGCTGGATATTGTCAAATACTTTTTCTACATTTATTGAGATGATCATGTGATTTTTGTTTTAAATTATGTTTATGCTGTGTATCCCATTTATTGACTTGCATATGTTGAACCATCCCTGCATTCCTGGTATGAAACCCACTTGATCATGGTGGATTATATTTTTTACGGGCTGTTGGATCTGATTAGTTAGCATTTTGTTGAGGATTTTTGCATCCATATTCATCAGGGATATTAGTCTGTAGTTTTCTTTTTGTGTTATGTCCTTTATTTGTTTTAGTATTAGGGTGATACTGATATAGAAGTTAAGAAGAAATTACTTAGGCAGATAGCAAGGGCATGGGAGTCTTTGGTAAGGCTTTTCCTTTTAATGAAAAACAGCCCCAAATCATTTTCCAACAAAAAGCAGCCTGCAAGCTTGGAGCTTGCATGGGTGAATGTGGCAGGAACTAAGGATTAGACATTTTCAAAATGGCAGCTCCATTTTCTCTTCTCTATCAGTGATGTGTACTGTAAAGAAGCAGACAAGGTGGCGTCAATCAACTGGAAAGGCCATGTGTGTAAGAAGATTAGAGTAGGTGACCAGCCTTCCCCACATACTATGGAGATGTCATACCTGATCAAACCAATCTGTGAGCCCGATGTAAATCAGACACTGCCTCCTCCAGCCTGCCTATAAAATCTGAAGCAGTCCGCCACCTTCCCCCTTTTTCATATGTCTGTCTCTCTTTTGCAAGAAGCTGCTCTCCTTCTCCTTTCTCCTCTTTATTAAACTTTCCACATCTTAACCCACCCACATGTGTCTATGTCCTGAATTCTTCTTGGCACATGACAAACCCGAGAGAATATACCCCAGACAGTATAGCTGCTTCATCATGGAGGCTTGGCTGGGATACCAAGGTAGAACATTCATTGAAATGGTGAGTAGGGGAGCGGACTCCAACTCTGTCCTTTCATTCTGAGGCTCTCGGCCTCCATTTTGGACCTTTCACAGAGGACTTAGCCATCATGCAGGGCTGGAAGAAGTCCTGGGGCAACCGAGGATTTCTGGCTGGGGCTACCCCCTGGTGTTATCCAAAGGTTTCTGGACTGACCCCAGCCTCCGACTGCCCTCATGGGGTCAGAGATCTTGTTGGGCAACTTTCCTATCATAATTTCCTCCTTTCCTGTCCATTACCATTATATCTCTTATCCTCTTTGTGTATGCAATGTGTGGGAAGTTTTACATTTCAGGGAAGTAATCTTGTTTGGCAAGATCAAGGAATGTAGTAACTGGGGATATAACTCAAGGGAAGGTGTCTTTATGATTTTTCAGGAACAGAGGAACCTTCTCCCCATGGTAAGCCTCTTCCTCTACCCTTGGTCTGGAGAGCATATGGTACGTCAAGATCACTCTGCCCTTGGTCTAGAGAGCACATGATGTTTCAAGGTCAACAGTGCCACCTAGTGGAATAGGGATTTTTTTAATGAGGCATATTGTCCATCCTTCACTGAAACACCCTTGCTTCCCAATTCTCTCCCGCTTTTACACGTCTCAACTAGAAACCAGGTTTCATGCTGCTTCTGTAAACGGGAAAATTCTGCCTTCAACAATTAGGGGTAAAATATCCTCCAAAGCCAAATTTTAGTCTCAATACTGTCCCACTGCAGAAAACCAGCCATTTGGTCCCTATATTCTTTTAAGGCACCTATTTTGTCTCCAATTAGAGTGATATTTAATTAGTAAGGTGATTTTCAGTTTGGAAGTTAACTGGAACCATTATCTAAGCGTAAATGCTTCAGGAGGGACCATAATAGCAGGATATAGAGTTCAATTTAGGACACCCCCTCCATTAAAGGAGCCTTGTACAACCATTACATAGTTTTTCTTGAAATCCATTTTTTGGGGAGCCACACAGGTCACACAAGTCTAGAAAATCAAAGGGAAATCATAGGCAGAGGACTGAGCCACTTGGGTGAATGTGACTAGCACCAATTGCTTCGTTCCTGACTCCATGGCCAGGGTCACACCTGCAACCATGGTGGTACATTCAACAGGGTGCCAGGACCCTGGTGCCATGGGAGGGAAAATAGGGGAACACTCCCACTGTCTTCCTCTCCACTCTGGGTCACACCAAAAGGAAGAAGACAAAAGGCATGTGTTTTTCTCGCTTCTCTTTCTAGATGAGCACCATCCTCAGCCTGCACTCCTCTGAGTGCATTCTGAAGCACAAGGACTTTTTTGACCCTGGGGGTTTAAAGAAAACATGGCTCATTTTATTTTGCCTTCTTACTAGACCTTTGACAGGCATTACAAAATCAACCCAGCCCTTTCAGCTATCATATTGGGAAGGCTAAAAGAGAATAATTCCCCAAAATGAGAGAAACAACTTCCAGGGGAATCATCCGAGGATCTTCCTTATTTTGGGCCCCTTCAAGTTCTGTTTTCATTGCAGAACCTTAGGCGTATAAAGGGAAACTTAGACTGATTTTCTGATGACCCTGATAGGCATATAGAAGCCTTCCAAAATTTAACTCAGGTATTTGACCTCTTAAGCCAGACCTTAACCACAGCTGAGAAGGAGGCATCTGCAGGTAGCAGAGAAATTCAGAGATGAGCAATATGCCTCCTATAATAGGCAAAAAGGGAAAAGAGAATACAGGGGAGGTGAATAAATAGGGGAAACGCCATTCCCAATAGGAAGAGAGGCAGTACCTCTTGATAACCCTAATTGGAACCCCCAGAATTTTGTATGGTGTTGTCCCTTCTTTGACAGTATAAAATGGCTCCTATCTCTTCTTTTATAATGTTCCTCCAAACTAGGACAAGTTAATTTCCCCAAACATTAAAATACTTGGCTTAGAGTTGAGCTAGGGAGACGGGAATCCAGAAGCTTGACATGCCAACAAAAGGGTAAAAGAACTTTTTTTTTTTACTAGTCAAGCTTTTGGCTTCTCTCTCCCTGTGCAAACTGGTAAAAAGGATAAGGATTACTGTATATTCTCTGTAAAGTTTTAATCAATGAAAAAGGATTTGTGAGGTTGTTCTTAGGCTGCAGCCAATCTGGTGTGCTTTGCATGTCTTTCTGTATGGTTTTGTCAAAAGAAGGGGTACTTTAGCTTAGGATGGAGACCAAAAACCCCATAAGCCTGCTGTTCAAGCCAGCCCAACAAAATGGTCAGTAATGAACTTGGCTACAGGCCTCCATCTTGTTTTGTGTCTTTGGGAACGTGACCTGTAAGCATATGGCAACACTTTGTTTTAGTCTCTGCCATTTTACAGTGGTGGCTGTCTTCTTGTGCTAAGTGAGTTCCTGGGTGAGGGTCACAAAATCAGATAAACCAGTTTAGCAATCTGAGTGGTGCCAGCTCGTCCATCAAGGGCAGGGTTTACAAAATATCCTAAGCACACGTCTTGAGAGCAGTTTAGAGAGGGTCAAAAGTATTGTAGTCTTCAGCTATGTGACTCCCAGCCCATGGTTTATAATCTTGTGGCCAGTTTCTTGGTCTGGTCCCCAGGTGATGGGAAGTATATCTTAAGAAGGGGCTGTTATCATCTTTGTTTTAGACTGTAACTTGCCTTGCAATAAGCAGCATGATGGAAGCACTGCACTCTCTTCTCCCATAGATTCTCCCTCCTTTAGGGGATCCAAAATCCAGTATGAAATAGCACTCTTAATTTTGGGGATCTGTCTTTGCCTTCAGCTGTGTCTGTTTATTATGCCCTAGAAATGCATGGATGCCTGGGCCTGTTCCTCCAAGGGCTCCACCCTGAAGCCACTAATCCAATTAAGAAACTGGCTAATGAAAAATCTTACACATGGTGAATCTTCTGTCTGTGTCACTATATATGTGTTGTGTGTAGTGTCTATAAAGAGCTCTAATTGATTGGCTTAAAGAAAAATAAGTGCTTAAATCAAATGTTATTTCACATGACTTTCGTTTTTAAGAAATAAAAATAGTCTTAAGAATTATTGATAAAATGCAAGTGTCATCATAATGCAAATAGGTGGTCCAAATCATACAACTTAGACACTAGGTTTGCCAAATGTTCTAAGGTTATATATTGCCTGCTTTAGGATGGGTAAGGCCTGGCACACATGGAGTTAGATGTTGGAAAGAGTCAAACTTTATCTGCACTTTGTCTGGGTCCTAGGCTCCACACCTGGTACATAGTTAAAATTGCTTACTAGGCCGGGCATGGTGGCTCAAGCCTGTAATCCCAGCACTTTGGGAGGTCAGGGTGGGCTGATCACTTGAGGTCTGGAGTTCGAGATCAGTATGGCCAACATGGTGAAACCCCATCTCTACTAAAAATACAAAAATTAGCTGGGCATAGTGGCAGGCCCCTGTAATCCCAGCTACTTGGGAGGCTGAGGCAGGAGAATTGCTTGAACCCAGGAGGCGGAGGTTACAGTGAGCCGAGATTGCACCATTGCACTCTAGCCTGGGAGAGAGAGTGAGACTTTGTCTCAAAAAAAAAAGAAAAAGAAAAAAAAGCTTACTAACCATGTTTTTCACCAAAAGTAAATGTTGCTAAGAGTTAACAGTGCAACATGTATTTGAGATCACTAAACAGTTTTACATGCAAGGCTTATAAAAACAGTAAAATGTGCTTCTTAGTAAAAGATTATAAGACAGCATGAAAATATAAATTTTTCCCAGGGATAAAGGATTATCTTAGATTTGATAAGATAAAGCTAGAGGTTTAAAAATGTTATAGAAAGATTGTAGAAATTAATCTTGTAAGAAATGTGTAAACATGAACTAAATTTAAAAGTGTATCATATAGTTTTTTCATAAATTGAGCATTGAGATAAAAGCACAAGGTTAAGATGCTAATCTTCTCTTTAGAAAAGGGGTTATAAAGGGTTTGTAAAGATTTCACTTCGTGATCAAATTGGTTAAGATTAGATAGAATTGTCTATAAGATTTCATTTAAACAAATTGGAGTTAACATTAATAAATTATTGCAAGGGTAAAAGTTGGCTTTGAACAAAATTTGTATTAGTAAAGGCTAATGAAAGATTTTTGCCTTTTGAGTTTTCATTTTGGCAAAACGAATAATTTATGGCAAGTTGGAATTCTATTTCCTCATCCCAAAATCAAACTCCAAGTTTGAAAACTGTCTTTCCTGATGTCTGGCTTTCTGGATGGCTCAGAGGGCCCCTGAAACATCTAGAGAAGAGGTGAACAGGATTATTTGACGTGTTTAGTTACATGGGATAGCCAAAATGATGTCCAATCTTCTTTAGGTGATATTTTGGTAAATAATACGAATATACGTTCCAAAATTATATGAGGTTTCTAAAACTCTAATGTCTGAATATATGCCATCAATTATAATTAAGGGTAAAATCATCAAGCCACAGAGATAACTAAAGTCATGTTTTACCTGTAACTTCCCTGGAAATTTTGTCATTCACAGACAATTGTTATCTTGCTTTGTTCCTTCTCAAAAGATGAGTTACAATCAAGCTATATTAAGGACGTTAACAGGTATTCTCAGATGCAGGTTTTTAATAGCTTTGAAGATTGTAACATTAGAATAAAGAAAGAGTGTGTGAGACACATGAAGAACTGAAATGTTCATGAATGTCAAGCAAAACAAGAGTTCACTAAATGAACTGCACTCAGAAAGTCAAAGCAAGCTTTTTTACTTTTGCTGAAACGTTGTTTCATTTTTCAGAGTTGAGAAAACTTATTTTGAGCTAAGTATGGCCTTTAATAACTGAGTAAGGTAGACTCCTGTGAACACATTTGGAGGATGTTTGTTTCTCTCTACCTGGTTCCTCTAGAATTTTGAAGCTATCTGTGAAGATGCTTAACTTATGGCAATATAGTTGTTTGCATCAGTGTATTAGGAATCCATTTCTTTTCTAACAGCACTCAATTGTAAAAGCTGGTTATTTCATCAAGGCTTTGACTGGAAGTATATGCTTCCATATAAGGAGTCAATCTCAACTTGCAGAGCCAATAAAAGCCCTGTGAAGCGAATAGCCTCATATCTTGCCTACACAGTCCCTGCCCAGGATTTCTAACCTGTGGTCAGCAAAGAATGTCACTTTCTAACAGGCCTAGGAAATCCCAGTTTATCTTGGGACCTTAAGAGAAAAGGATCACCCAACTCACAGGTATTTGAGGATACAAAGCCATGGCTGAGCTCGTCTTTAAAAGGTCTTATTTGAGATTCCTTGTGGAATGGAGTTCCAAGCCAATCAAAAAGGCCTATGTTGAAATAAACATTCTTGCTGCACTTTATGCAAATAATCAGGCCAAGTATAAGGCTAAAGTTTATTCTACAAACAAAATGGTCCTATCATAATTTGTTTTTACCAAAAATGAGGACTGGAGAGAGAAATTATGTTCCAAAGCTTATCATATGTTTGTCATTAAGTCCTAGTCTTATTAATTGTTTTTAAAGATTTTTGCCTATATTTTAGATTAATCTTGCTTATTCCTGTGAATCAAGTGGTGATCTGGGAAGACAAAAAAAGGAATGGGTAATGTAAAAATCTGAATCAATATATTACTTCTGGGCAATTATCCTGCAAATTCTGCCAGGTAATGAAAGTGAGTAGGTTGCCCATGACCCAGATGTTTCTTGGTTTGGGAAAAAGCCAAGGAACTTCATAGACTCCCAGAGGGAAATGCTATATCTTGGCAAGTAAAATATTTTAGATGTGTATAATCTACACATCACTCTTGCGGGAATTGCTGTACTCATTCTACTATTCACAGTAGAGCTATACATGCTGACACTTTCTAACTGAAATATTGGACAGAGAGTTTCCATGGTTGTAGTATTTTGCTGAATTGTTATCTTTGTAACAGGGATAATAGTTACCAACAAAAAGGAAGCATGAAAGTTTTACTACCACTGAAGCTGCGAGAACTTTTTATTGGGTTTAGTGATCCATCACTCCCTTTAGCTCCTGCAGTATCAGCAATAGCCCATTTGTACAACAAGACTGATTGCTGGGTCTGTCCTGAGTGGTTTGCTCAGTTCAATAACACTAAGGAACCTGCACTAGAGTAGCAGTATTCCCCAAACGACTGTTTTTAAATTCCACTGACATGGCTGCATCATCTGGGGACATTCCTAACCTAGCTTCCTTTTTAGAAAGTGCACTATCTCAGACATGCTGAAGAAAGAGATCTACCATTTCTGTGCTCTCATATGGAGATTTAACTGAAAGAGAAGATTGGCAAGGGCATGCACATGACAATCCCATCTTAGAGAGACTGTGGATGGGAAATTCTAGAATCAGAGGCCCCTTCTGGTTTGCTAGTATTCCTCTCCTTGAAAGGTCAGTACTTAATATTTCTATTATGATGCAACGAGGATGGAAGGCAATAGTAAGAGTCACAGAAGCACAACAACAATCCATAGACTCTCAGGCTCAGTAGTAGCACAGAATAGATGGGCCCTAGATGTCCTTACCACCGAGGTAGGTGGTACCTGTGCAGTCTTACATGAAACATGCTGCTTCCGGGTCAACACCTTTAGTCAAGTTGAAGAAAACCTACAGGTGATCTAGAATGTATATTCTGCGTTCATTGGGTAGAATGTTCTGTAAGTATCTGTTAAGTGTATTTGTTCTAGGGTGTAGTTTAAGTTCGTTCATTCTTTCTTTTTCTCTTTCTTTCTTTAAGTTCTTATTGTGTCACCCAGACTGGAGTGCAAGGGCACAATCTCAGCTCACTGCAGCCTCCACCTCCCGGGTTCAAGCAATTTTCCTGCCTCAGCCTCCTGAGTAGCTCAAATTACAGACATGTGCCACCACACAAAACTAATTTTTGTATTTTTAGTAGAGACAGGGTTTCACCATGGTGGCCAGGCTGGTCTTGAACTCCTGACCTCAAGTGATCCACCTGCCTCGACCTCCCAAAGTGCTGGGGTTACAGGCAGGAGCCACCATGCTTGGCCTGTGTCTTTGTTGACTTTCTGTCCTGATGACAGGTCTAGTGCTGTCAGTGCAGTATTGGAGTCCCTCGCTATTACTGTGTTGCTGTCTGTTTGGTAGAAAACTCCCACCCCTCCATCTTAACTCTCGCATCCGGGAGGCCGCCTACAGACACCAGTCTGCCTGGTAACACTGGGCAGCCAATCACAGCCCAGCCTTACACCAGTCTGCCTGGTAACACTGGGCAGCC
>CAUYLG010063853.1:0-13829 GCA_963573385.1 Cacajao melanocephalus | reverse complement strand
TAATCGTTCTATTATAAAGACACATGCACACATATGTTATAGCGGCACTGTTTACAATAGCAAAGACCTGGAACCAACCCAAATGCCCATCGATGATAGACTGGACAAGGAAAATGTGGCACATATACACCATGGAATACTATGCAGCCATAAAAAAACAATGAGTTCATGTCCTTTGTAGGGACATGAATGAATCTGGAAACCATCATTCTCAGCAAACTGACACAAGAAGAGAAAATCAAACACCACATGTTCTCACTCATAGGTGGGTGTTGAACAATGAGAACACATGGACACAGGGAGGGGAGCATCACAAACTGGGGTCTGTTGGGGGGACTGGGGAGGGACAGTAGAGGTAGGGAGGTTGGGGTGGGATAACATGGGGACAAATGCCAGATATAGGTGACAGGGGGATGGAGGCAGCAAACCACATTGCCATGTGTGTACCTATGCAACAATTCTGCATGATCTGCACATGTACCCCAGAATCTAAAGTACAATAAAAAATATATTTAAAAAAATAAATAGTATGATAGAAAAATAAAACAATCTCATCTGTTACTACATAATATTTTGTCATTTAAAATTATTTTATTAAAAGATTTCATAAGTGGAAAGAACTTAAAACAGATTCCTGAACCTAGTGTTTTATAAATGTTAGTCATTATTATAATTAATCTTATTATTAACATTTTCAGTTCATTTAATTCTCACAAAAATACAGTGAAATAAGCACACTAGATATTTAAATTCTCACTTAACAGATTAGGACAATAAATTTAAGACAAGTCAAGTATTTAAAGTTCCAGCCTTGCTCCCAAAGGTAGGGATATTTTCTAGGCTCAAATTTATTCATCAAGGCACTTAGTATAGGGCTGTTCATGCAAAAGGTGCTCAATAAAAACTCAATTATTGATTGAATGATTTAAGGAGACCAAAAGAAAACACTGCGTTTAGAGGTCCAATCATGTCTAAGGCAAAGTCTTAAACATCAACATTGATTGTGTTAATGAGTATACCATTCATAAACTCATGAATATTTATGGATAATGGAAAAAAACACTAATTAAATATAGGTCTGAGGATTCTGTATACGAACAGCTCTTAATATCCCATATTCTTGAATAACCTCTGATCCAGAGAAACAACCTCAAAGCCCTGGTGATAAGTGCTTTATTCACAGAGTTGGACAAAAGAAGCAGATCTCCCTGCCTTAACCGGGGCAGAGATGACTGACATGCTCTCTGAGATAATCTCTTAGGAGAAAGTTCAGGTAAATATGGAAAGAGCACTGTTCTTTCCATTTGTAGGTGCAGGAATAAGAGACAATGTCTAGAAACTAGCCACTAGACTAACTCACAATAATATGGGTATAATTTTTAACCGAGGCCAAAACATAAAAGTTCCACAGCGGATGAAAGATATTGTTTCTTAAGAATGTTCATTCATGTTCATAAATCTGAGCTGTCATATGAAATTATTAAGTAGTATTGATTCCCATCTAGCGCAAAGCCTACCTTTCCTCAGTTCAGTCCCCAACTCGGGAACTGTAAAGATTCCTCCACCATTTGGATCAAGTTAGAATCCCTCTTTCTATCTAGCATTTAAGGATTTCCACAGCTAATCATAGGATCAGAGAAATGCACACAAAGGAGAGAAATGTAAGGCACCTAGCATAACCTGAGTTACATAATTCAGTACATAATAGTGAATATTGTCAAAATAGCAGTTTGACAATATCAGGGCTGCAATAAGTGTTTATTGATTGTTGAATATCTAATGGCATTGCTCCCTTCTCCTCTCAGAAATCAATTCAAAACAAGAACAAAAAATGCAAGCTCTAACATTGACAAACAGAGGACATATATAACCCTCAGTCACAATATATGAGGAACAACTACCAATGCAGTGGTGGTGGTTCCTCATATATTGTGGTTGACAGCTATAGATGTCCTCTGCTTTGCATGTTCAAACAGAAGCATGTACAAAGAGGTAATGCTTACATCTACATATTACAAGCAAAGCTGACAGAGCAAAATTCTCCAGAGTACCTGTTATACGCTGAAGAGAAAACCAATAATTCCTAGTTGGGATACTGGAAATGTTTGAGAGTCAGTGGGTACAACCTTGGACCCCATAAGCAGCAGGAAGGAGCAGGACTGAGGGGCTGAAGGGTCACCCCAATGTGCTATATTTGCAAGAAAGTTTCTCTTGATAAGACAAAGCAGAGGAGAGAGTCTGCACCAATGCCATGCTACAGCAGTTGATCTCTATCGTCTTGGGAGAAGTAAAAGCAAAGTCATTACATTTATAATCCCTGAAGAATAGAAATGATAGAACAAAGTTGAGGTAAGAAGTAGGAGACAAAAATAGAACATAGTATAAGTACCTTTACAGTTGGTAAATCAAGTAATAGAAGTAGATGTCAAGAACTCTGAAGAGTCTGAGATTTTACAGTTGGCCAGCTAAGAAGTTATTCTGCCACAGTTTCATAGAAGTTTACAGAAAAACTGAGACTCCTTGGTGTAATGGTTAATACTGAGTGTCAACTTGATTGGATTGAAGGATGCCAAGTATTATTCTTGGGTGTGTCTGTGAAGGTGTTGCTAAAGGAGATCAATATTTGAGTCAGTGAACTGAGAGACATCAACCCACCCTCAAGCTGGGAGGGCATCATCTAATCAGCTTTCAGCCCAGCTAGGATAAAAGCAGGCAGAGGAATGTAAAAAGACTAGATAGGCTAAGTCTTCTGGCCTCCACTTTTCTCCCATGATGGATGCTTTCTGCCCTCAAACATCAGACTCCAAGTTCTTCAGCTTTTGGTCTCTTGGACCTACACCAGTGGTTTGCCAGGGGCTCCTGGCCTTCAGTCACAGACTAAAGGCTAAACTGTTGGCCCCCCTAATTTTGAGGTTTTGGGACTTGGACTGGCTTCCTTGCTCCTCAGCTTGCAGATGGTCTTCTGTGGGACTTCACCCTGTGATCGTGTGAGCCACACAATATGTAAACTCCCCTTTACATATACATCTATCCTTTTAGTTCTGTTCTTCTAGGGAGCCTTAATACACTTGGTCAGAGACAAAGCAGCATGAGCTTCATACTCACAGCAGTTCTTCTTGCCCCCCAAGTCCTACAGAGATAGTGCAGTGCAGTCTGGGTTGACGCTATGCATATAGTGGGTCTGCATCACAGCTGAAGAACCTTGAGTTTAGGAAACCCCAATCTTTTAGAAGGAATATATTAGCAAACCTGGTCAAACTTTGTCCCAAATAGAAACACCATCTTTATTATCCTGGGCAGCAAACAAACCTCCCTCAGTCCTAAAGGGTGACACTATATATTCCAAGGCTTTTTATATATTACCATTCTTGAAAAATTATCCCAAATGAAGGCTGATACAAGACATGCAGACACAGAAGAGACCCGTGGATAACTATTGTCACTCAATCATATAATAATATTGAAATGTTTAACGGTAAGCACTAAGAAAAATCTTATAATCCTTATAATCAGGAGGTGAAAGGGAAACAGGCAAGTTTAGAGGAAGTCGAAGTATACTGATTCACCATTGTCCATAAAAAGGAGTCTATGGCACTAGCTAAAATTCGTAAGAGTAAGATAAATTAACAGCACCCAGATATACTTGCAACATCAGAAATAAGTCAGGCAGCATCATCTGTAAGTAGAAAGTGCCATTTAATCTTGCTTCAGCTGAAATGTCACTTCCTCCTAGAGGCTTTCCCTGAACACCCAGCTCAGGTTTGCTGTCCTTGGTATCATCTCCCATAACTACTGAGATCACATAACTAGTTAGTGGTATAGCTGGGATTCAGGCCTAAAGATCGATCTGGTGCTGAAGTCTACACTCAAAATAGCTCAGCTCTGCTGGCCACTCACTGATGCATCTAGTTCTATTCCATTCATACTTGATAGTATAGAGTTTGTCTTCTGAGTTTTCATAAATACAAGTCTTAATTCTCCAATGCTCTTCTAAGGTACTCCAATACATATCTTATGTTTTCTCATTTCCTGGTTATAGCCCGCCCCTAGGACCACACACAAAACATATACCCATTGCAATCACTCAATAAGTGATCATCAACACAAATGGACATTAGGGAATCCAAGTAAATGCAGAGCAACTGCAGTGCCATGGAGTACACAGCAGCAGAACTAAGGAAAAAAATCAGGACTGACTTCTGTTCTGTTCCTAACCACTAGATCATGATCTGTCTCTAATGAATTATGTGGAAAATTTCCAAGGTTATAAGGGGAAGCCACATACAGATCTTGAAATAGCTACAAAGGGTGAATAATGCATGCTGTGTATTTAATGCATGAGAATGCAAAACACAGAAAATTGCACAAAAGAGGTCAAATGTTTATTCCCTGCAAGGAGGATGCTTTCTCTCTTCCCACCAATAAATGAATCACTGGTTGTTACATATTTTTAAACAACGGAATAGCACCCTAGGGATCCGTAAAGACTAATTTTCTCTGATCTCTTTGTGGCAAGCCATTCTCTTATTGTGCACATAATCACCTGCATAAGTGATGCCATGGATTTTGCACCCTCCGAGAAAGTGGGCACCACAGTTATATTTTCTATAAAACTGGTTGCCATGTTGCAATTAGAGAAAAAATAAATCTCACCGTCTTGATGGCAGCCTGTACAACTGAAACCAGGGGTTATAGATGGCTCTAAGAAAATACGATCTTGATAGCATCATTTTAACACTGCCAAATTAATCAGCTTTTTTCTTAAAACTCAATACTTCGCAAAGATTTTACTTTTGTCATCAAATATCAGTTTGGAAAAAAATTATATTTCAGAAACTTTCATGTATTTTTTTTTTACTTTTATTGTAGGTTCAGGGGTACATGTGCAGGTTTGTTATATAGATACAATGTGTCATGGAGGTTTGGTGTATAAATTATTTTGTCACCCAGGTAATAAGCATAGTGCGCAATAGTTTTTCAATCCCTTCCTTCCTCCCACCTCTACCTTCAAGGAGGTCTCAGTGTCTGTTATTCCCCTCTTTGTGTCCATAGACACTCAATGTTTAGCTCCCACTTACAAGTAAGAACAAGTGTATTTGGTTTTGTTTCTGCACAGTCTGCTTAGGAAAATGGCCTCCAGCTCCATCCATGATCCCAAAAAGGACATGATCTCATTCTTTTTGTGGCTGTATAGTATTCCATGGTGTATACGTACCACATTTTCTTTATCTAGTCTAGTATTGATCGGCATTTAGGTTGATTTCATGTCTTTGCTATTGTGAATAGTGCTACAATGAACATATGTGTGCATGGCTTTATTATAGAATGATTTATATTCCTTTGGGTATATACCCAATAATGGGGTTGCTGTGTCAAATGGTAATTCTGTTTTAAATTATTTGAGAAATCGCTACACTGCTTTCCACAATACCTGAACTCGAAACTGGACCCCTTCCTTACACCATACACAAAAGTAGATTCAAGAAACGTTTATGTATTTTTTTAAATGCAATAAATCTATGGGATATCATAACCAGTAAGTTTGGTGTGATTGTTGCAGACTCAAACTAGGGTGTCAGAGAGAAGGGGGTGGCAATCAGGAGGCATTCTCAGTGCCATGGTGTCAGCAGCAGCATTGGAAATGTTTTAGGAGGATGCTGTGACTTTTATTTGGAGCAGAGATGTTTCTTATCCAGCAATAGTCTTTTACTTTAAAGCTTTTTCTAAAACTTAAAAGATCTTGTTACTGCAAAGACTTAAATCTTTGAACTGAAGCCCACTGATAAGAGTAAATGTTTTTTGTGACAATGGTGATGATGACAATTGAGTTGACTGTGTGCTCAGCAGGCACTGTCCTTGGTGCTTTACACATGTTCACTAGCTTAATTTCCTAAAGTACCACATAGCATAGGTAATATCCTTATCCCTCATTTTACAGACGTGAACACTGAGGCACAGATTAACTTGGCTAAGGTCACATAGCTAGTATGAGTCAACGCTGCTACAACCACTACATTTTACTGCTTTCCTAGCAACATCTACCAGCTACGTACATGCCAGTGAGCCCTGCCTGTGTTAAGCATTTTCTCATCTGATCCTCACCAAAAACTGACATAGATTTTTGTATTCTCATTTTGCCTATGATGCAACTGAGGATTATAGACATCAACAACTTGTCCATAAACCACGCTGCTCCCATCACCTGATTTTTTGACTCTCTACTGAAATATGTCTCAGTGCATTAGAGGGTGTTTAATTTTGACTATTTTCTGAAGGTTAAATTTTTCTTGTTTCCTCCGGTGGTTCTTCCTTCTCAATGCATCTCAGCATACACAGAGCCTTTCTCTAGAAAGTAGAAAGATTCACTGGGCTCTGGTAGAAGCTTTCTACCTTCAGGATCACAACCATAAAGGACCTGCTGACTGACAGCCATGCTTCTCTGAAGAAGAGACCTGTGTGCGATCATGAGACACATCCCTGGGGATTCCAGAGGATGGATGAGACTGTGACATCAGGGATGCTGTCACTGGGCCTGTGGCTTTTGCATGCTGCCTCTAATTGCCCAAGTCACAGCTGTGCAGCAGAGAGAGAAAGGACTGAGTGCCCCTGAGCCTCAAAGGGGTGATGCTCTGCTATATCCCATATATCTCTCTCTTCCAATACAACTCTCACCCTCAGCAATGTCTCCTTGGCAACTGAGAAACATGTCCATGAGGATATGTTTCTCTGCCTTTCTGCCTGTCTTCAGGTTAAATTCATTAACCCCTTTCTTTGTCAGAACATGATGGTTTCTACCAGTTGAACCCATTTAGTGAGGCACTGTGAAATCTCAGGAATCTAACTGCATTCTTTCAAATCCTTGCAATGCAGCCTGTCAGCTGTGTATAAACTTGGGCAAGTTTACCTCAATGAGACCCAGCCTCTTTCCTCATCTATAAAATGAGGAAAGAAGTATAAGAATGTTGGGAGGATTTGACGGGATAATATATGAAAAGAAAAACTTAGAACAATAATTGGCCTTTAGAAATAGCTCAGTAAGTGTTAACATTCACCACTGACGCGCACGGGCAACTCTCTATCCTTTTAGCAGCATAAGGGCATGAATTAAACGAACATGGAAGATGTGCCCCAGTCTTGTACTCTCAAAGATTTCCAAACCCTTACTTTTAGTGATAGCGATAGCGTCTCCCAACATGCAAGGCTCTAATTTTGTTTTCCAATTGGCTCTCTGAGGGTTATCTCAGAAGCCCAGCAGGGATAATTAGGGGACATCCAGGTCACAGAACCTTGTGGTGAAATGCATAGGGTAATAAACCAGTCAACCCCACACTGTACAAGCCAAGTTCCTTTGGTGACTAGGGAGAATTGTCTTTAATCACTGAAGTGCCCTATTCTAAATTGCCTCCTTGATTGAGAAAAAGAGGTAGGAGGGATTGAAGAAGAGCACTTCTTGCCTATCTTGGGATTTTTAGAGGTGGACCTAATAAAGTTCTCTCCTCTGTACACCAGCAGTAAGAGAGCAAGACTACCCAGATTTCTTCTGAGGAATTTGAGATACGAATCCTGAGTGTTCATTAATTCATCTGTTCATTATAAATGTTCAACTGTGCTTTGAAAGGTGCCTCATATGAGTCTGGAAACAGGATGAAATCCAGGCAAACCTCACTAATGTGCACAAATGGGAGCAAAGCCCTGTCTGTAACAAATGGCAAAGCTCAAATTTTTCATGCTGTTTTTCTAATGGTGCTATATTCCAAGTAATCCCAAAGTGATACAAAATTAATACTTTCTACATTTCCCCAAAGCATACCATCTAGCCTAACGGAACTCACTGACCTACGTGGCATACACAAGCAATGTATGACAGGTCTTCACGCCTGCCCTTGTCAGCCTTGGAACGCTTCTCTTTACCTCCACACCACTATCCATCCTCTAAACCCAGAATACGGTCCAGTGTCTATACCTTCCATGAGCTTTTTTCTCACAGCTTCTGCTCTCACTGATGCCCATCCTCAGAAACTCAAAGGAACTTCTCATCTCTACCAAGCAGGATTTCTAATTTATGGAATTTTTACTCATTTTCTACAAGTGCTAGAAAATTTTTTTTCCTATTAACTAATCAAAGACAAAAAACTATGTCACATATTTATTCCTTTTTTACAGTAATGATAGGCTCGGTAAATATGTGTGTGTTGTTCTGTATATATGTTCTGTATAAATCAATGATACAAAAGTTGTAACAACCGACCAACTTGAAATTCTTCACAATAAAATATTCTTTCCCCATCCCTGATCTTAAGAACACAGCATTGTAAAGCCAGAAGAGACATTAGAGGTTGCTTACTCAACTTCTTCGTTCTTTAGATGAAATGACTGAAGCTAGGGGGTTGCGGTGACTTGATTAGGATCACAAGCCAAATAAGAGCCAATCTAGGACCAAAGGCCCAAATCTGCAGACTTCAGTGACGTGCCCTTCCTGATTCACAGCACAATGCCTCCAGATTACACTGTATTTGAAATATGATCATGGCAGTTCAGTAGAGGGATGAACAGAATGGGAGTTAGCTGGCAAGGGGCCAAGTCACTGTTCCATCATTAATTCACAGTGTAGCCTTGGATCAAGCACTTAACCCTTTGGTTCAGAGTCCACAGCTGCAAAAGGAGGGATGATAAATCATGCATAATTTAATTCAGAGTTTGGCAAACTATGTACAGCCTAAATGCCCAGTCCAGTGTGTACCTGTTTTTGGAAATACAGTTTTAAGGGCATACCCACCTATTCATTTACCTATTGTCATTGGCTGCTTTTATGCTACAAAAGCAGAGCTGAGTAAGTTAACATAAAGATTATGTGACTGGCAAGACTGAAATATTTACTATTTGGCCCTTTACAGAAAAAAAATTATTAACTCCTGATCTAACCTATATATAGTGTGGTTGTATGAATCTGAAATAGTTAAATAGTTTATACATATCCTCTTTTAAACTGGAAAGTGTGCAAGTGCTATACCCACAATGTAAAAATTGAGAATAATGGTAGCAATAGTAATATTAAATCATGAAAGGTCATTGCAATAAGGACAATTAAAATGTTCTTTGTTTAATAGGTAGCATCTAAATGTTAGCCTTGCTTGATCTGAGATTGCTTCCCAATTGTTCATACTAATATGTTTTTGCAGGACTGAGTGATGCCTTTAATAAATTAGCGGGAATACTCCAGAAACAATCTGATTATTTATGTATAAAATGCAAAATGACTGCTATCGACAGAATAGCAGGTCATCCATGGAAGGATTTCCCCTTACTTTCCTTACTAACCTGACTTACCAAGGGGTCACAATCCTATGCTATAAGTACCTGTAACCACCACGTGATAGAATAAACATTCATGTGGAAATACCGACTGACACAAACCAACCTTTGAAGTTGCTCTAAGTGTATTAAACTTTTTCACCGGCATTTTTGAGGGGGAGGTTGGTGGCTCTGAGTGGTTTTGCCCTGGCATGTGCTCTGAGAATGGCCAGTAGCCAAAGAAAACAAACTGTTCTTGGGAAACTGAGAAAATAAATTATTGGTCATGACCAGTTCACTACCCTTCTCACTCTTGGACCAGGAATTAAAGCCCAGGAGTCAGAAGACAAATTCTGCTAGGCATCCCCAAATGGATGACTAGGGTAAGTTATTTAACCATCCTGAGCTTCAGCTTCCTCCCTGAAAACAAAGAACTAATACCTGCCTTCCGGTTCTTCATGAGTATTAGGGGCAGAAAGTGAAAGGTGAAATATTACCAGTGCTAATAAACACACAAGAGTTCAAAAAAAAAGCCTTAAGCTCTACGTAATTATAAAATGTATTATGTAAAAAATGAGTTACCATGTATGTAGTGCTTATTAGATTCCAGACAGCATTCTAAGCACCCTCATTTTTTAAAAAAGGCACTGTGATAAGTTCCCTGCATGCATTACTCAATGAGTCCATCTAACATCTTATGAGGCAGGGACTGTTAGTATCATCACTATTTTTCAAATGAGAAAACTGAGACACAGAGTGATTAAGTAACTTGCTCAATGCCACTGTCTAGTGAATAGGGTTGTTGGGATTTGAACCCTGGCATCTACTATAGAGCTCGCTCTACTAAACCCTGCACTTTACTACTTCCCCTTTGAGGAAGGGGATATGACAAATCCAGGCATAATCACGCTCTGTTCAGTGTCACTCAAATAGCTCATAAAACACGCTTCAAAGAAGGGAGATGTTTGATCGAAGAAGGCTTCATTGAGGAGGAGGGTTGTGATAGAACCCCTCTTTTCTTATGTTATGTAGTATGCAGGACTCCACAGGCAGGGCTAAGTGGACCACCTGTGGCTCATTGGAATAGCACTTGAAAAGTTATCCTGGTGCAACTAATAATAGTGGAGTCACTTATCATCTCCAGTGTACAGGGCTCACTGGCCTTCCATCCTCTAACTTGATTTGCATGGCCACCTTTTCTAGTATGTCACTTATAAGTATTTCAGAGTTTATCTCCTAAAATTCATCTCTTAAGTTGAAGGGCATTTTTGTACATATCTAAAGCACCATGTTTAAACTTAAGAGAAATTATAATAATCCCCTGATATCTGATATTAATATTTGAATTTTCCCATTGTCCAAAAAAATCTTCCTATTTGTGTTTTTAAACTAGGATTCAATCTAGGTTCACCCATTGTATTTGGTTTTTATGTTACTGTGATTTTTATTTCTTTATCTTTTCCTTTCCCATTCTCTTTTGGATAGGTAGAATTTTTTTATGTCCCTTTTTTGTTTCTATCAGTTGCAAAGTTATATCAATGTTATATTCTGTTCTTTAAGAGGTTATGAGTTAACATTAACATGTATGCTTGCCTTTGAAAAGTTAAAAATTAATTACTAACCTCCTAACAAAATAAAGACCTTAAAATGCCTTGACTAAAATTATAACCTGATAGTTTCCATTTTATAAGTGTCTATTTAGCTTTTTTAAAATCTTCTATATTTAGTAATAGCTGTAGTGAATATTATGGTTATAGTCAATACTTATTTAGATTTATCCATATAGTTACCATTTATAATAGTTTTCTCCTTTCCATTCTTTGTTTTTGTGTGTGTGAGAGTCCTTTCCACTCTTTTCTTTTTGTGTTACTATTTTCATAATGAAGTATACTCTTAATAGTTCTTTCAAGATTAGCTAAAAAACAAACAAAAAAAACAGCATCAAGGGAATTATAGAACATTATGCTAAGTGAAATAAGCCAAACACAGAAAGACACATACTGGGAGGCTGAGGCAAGAGAACTGCTTGAACCGGGAGGCAGAGGTTGCAGTGAGCCAGGATCACTCCATTACACTCCAGCCTGGGTAACAGAGCGAGACAACATTTAAAATTAATAATAGTCCTTATTCACAAAGGAAAAAAATTGAAAGTATCATATGATGATATTTTTTTCAAGTCTCCAAGGGATAGAAGAAAGGTCATTACAATAAGGGCAATTAAAATAATAAGGGCTATTTATGACAAACCCACAGTCAATATCATACTGAATGGACAAAAGCTGGAAGCATTCCCTTTGAAAACCGACACAAGACAAGGATGTCCTCTCTCACCTCTCCTATTCAACATAGTAAGTTCTGGGCAGGGCTATCAGGCAAGAGAAAGAAATAAAGAGTATTCTAATAGGAAGAGAGGCTGTCAAATTGTCTCTATTTGCAGATGACATGATTGTGTATTTAGAAGACTCCATCATCTCAGCCCAAAATCTCCTTAAACTGATAAGCAACTTCAGCAAAGTCTCAGAATACAAAATCAATGTGCAAAAATCACAAGCATTCCTATATATCAATAACAGACAAACAGAGAGTCAAATAATGAGCGAAGTCCCATTCACAATTGCCACAAAGAGAACAAAATATCTAGGAATACAACTTAAAAGGGATGTGAAGGATCTCTTCAAGGAGAACTACAAACCACTACTCAGAGAAATAAGAGTGGACACAAACAAATGGAAAAATATTCCATACTCATGATTAGGAAGAATCGATATCGTGAAAATGGCAATACTCCCCAAAGTAATTTATAGATTCAATGCTATCCCCATCAAGCTACCATTGACTTTCGTCACAGAATTGGAAAAAACTACTTTAAATTTCATATGGAACCAAAAAAGAGCCTGCATAGCCAAGACAATCCTAAGCAAAAAGAACAAAGCTGAAAGTTTCATGCTACCTGACTTCAAACTATACTACAAGGCTACAGTAATCAAAACAGCATGGTACTGGTACCAAAACAGAGATATAGACCAATGGAACAGAACAGAGGCCTCAGAAATAATGCCATACATCTACAAACATCTAATCTTTGACAAATCTGACAAAAAAAAAAAAGCACTGGGAAAGGATTCCCTATTTAATAAATGGTGTTGGGAAAACTGGCTAGCCATATGCACAAAGCTGAAACTGGATCCCTTCCTTACACCTTATACAAAAATTAACTCAAAATGGATTAAAGACTTAAATATAAGACCTAAAGTCATAAAAACCCTAGAAGAAAACCTTGGCGATACCATTCAGGACACAGGCATGGGCAAAGACTTCATAACTAAAACAGTAAAAGGAATGGCAATAAAAACCAAAATAGACAAATGGGATCTAATTAAACTAAAGAGCTTCTGCACAGCAAAAGAAACTATTATCAGAGTGAACAGGCAACCTACAGAATGGGAGAAAATTTTTGTAATCTACCCATCTGACAAAGGGCTAATATCTAGAATCTACAAAGAAACAAATTTACAAGAAGAAAATGAACAACCTCATCAAAAAGTGGGCAAAGGATATGAACACACACTTCTCAAAAGGAGACATTAATGCAGCCAACAAACATATGAAAAAATAGCTCATTATCGCTGGTCATTAGAGAAATGCAAATCAAAACCAGAAGATACCATCTCATGCCAGTTAGAATGGCAATCATCAAAAAATCAGGAGACAACAGATGCTGGAGAGGATGTGGAGAAATAGTAACGCTTTTACACGTTGGTAAGCGTATAAATTAGTTCAACCACTGTGGAAGACAGACTTGTGGAAGACAGTGTGGCAATTCCTCAAAGATCTAGAACTAGAAATACTATTTGACACAGCAATCCCTTTACTGGGTATATGCCCAAAGGATTATGAATTATTCTATTATAAAGACCACATGCACACATATGTTTATTGAGGCACTGTTCACAACAGCAAAGACTTGGAATCAATCCAAATGCCCATCAATGATAGACTGGATAAAGAAATTGTGGCACATAGACACCATCGAATACTATGCAGCCATAAAAAAGGATGAGTTCATGTCCTTTGCAGGAACATGGATGAAGTTGGAAACCATCATTCTCAACAAACTAACACAAGAACAGGAAACCAAACACTGCATGTTCTCACTCATAAGTGGGAGTTGAACAATAAAAACACATGGACACAGGGAGGGAACATCACACACCGGGGCCTGTCAGGGGTGGGGGCCTAGGAGAGGGATAGCATTAGGAGAAATACCTAATGTAGATGAGGGAGTGATGGATGCAGCAAACCACCATGGCAAGTGTATACCTATATAACAAACCTGCATGATCTGCACATGTACCCCAGAGCTTAAAGTACAAGAACAATTAAAAAAAAAAAAGGTGGTTGAGAGAGATCCAAGATGGCCGATTAACAACAGCTCAGGATTGTAGCTCCCAGTGAAAGCGCAGAGAGCGAGTGGATGCCGCACTTTCAGACGAATTCTTGTTGCCCACAGACTAGGAGATTCCCGGTGGAGGAGCCAC
>CAUYLG010063851.1:0-142237 GCA_963573385.1 Cacajao melanocephalus | reverse complement strand
GTTATTTTCATCCCTTATTCCTTCCTGTCTCCATTGTTAAGCACAATTATTGGCATAAAACAGGTTTTTAATACCCATTTTTAGACTGCATTCTAGCCTGGGCAATAGAACAAGAATCCCGTTCTCTCTCCCTCTTTCTCTTCCTCTTCCTCTTTCTTTCTTTCTTACATTCTTTTTTCTTTCTTTCACTCTCACTTTCTTTCCTTTTTCTTTCTTTCAAAAAAAAAAAAAAAAAAGCACATCACAAAGGTAAAATACTATTATTTCCTCAGTCCTGCGGAGCAGGTAAAAGGTTACCACTTAGGCTAATTCAAGGAAGAAAGTGTAAGGCCATTTATGAAATTTCAGCCTTAGCTGCTGTTAGCATTTATGTGCTCCAACAGTACAAGGTGACCATTAGTAAAAATTGCCACTATGAAAGCAACTCAAGGGTGGCAGTTTACAATAGGCTAGATGTCTCTTTCTGAGGTACAAAGATACTTCAGTTAGAGCAAGGTGAAATTTCAAGGTTTAGGGATGAGAGTAGAGTGCACACTGTGGGATTAAATCCAAGTTCACTATAATTTAGTAGTTTACAAGTGGTGTAGTTGTTTTCAGACTTTCTGTCTGGTTGCTGGGTTTTCAAATTTTCTTACCAAAGAGGTCAGTTTTGGGAAAGAGAAATAATTTGGCAAATGTGTGTGGTCAAGTTATGGTGCCAGGCGGGTGGATATGTACATTCAGGCAACTCATGCAAGCAAGAGCTAAATGTTTAGAGGAAAACTGAATTGTTCAAATTGTTTTTTGACTTTTTATCACAAGCAGTTACTCAAGATTTGTGGAGCCAAGAATACAATCTATTGGCTATATGAAATACTTACCTAAAAGACTTGACTGAAATGTGGTATAATAGAGATTCTTGTATTTTTCCTGTTCCATTCTGGTGGGGAAGAGGGGAATAGAATCTGCTGAATTGATATGCATCTGTGTGAGGGATTTTTGGGGGTTGTCCAAATGTCCTAGTGCTTTTGTTGCACTAAAGAAGATGTCCATGACCCTTGTCCATTTCTACCCATTCTGCTCAGCTCTTGATATTCCTTTACTGCATAGTTCTGAAATAAAGAATTTGGATCCATAAAAATAGGTAAATGAATGAAAAAGAGGGAGAAAACAGAAAGAGAATTTATTTGTCAGAAAATTACCATAAAAATAATTATTCCTCTGTTCATTTGTAAGATAATTTATTTTCAAATATATTTAAAGACTCTGTAGTATATCATTGGCTTGCATTGGCCCTTTCAGAAAATATGTCTCTATAAGGAACATTGGCCAAGTGATTGAGGGATGATGTTGAGAAGTACCTTAATCATAAAGCAAGTTTTTCAAGTGATCTTTCTGCAGCAGAATACCCCAGTGCTGTGCTGCTTTACTGAGAAGAAAAGTAGGCTTAACTTGTTCAATTTTCTTATAAACCGTTGTTGATGGTTAAACTGACTTGAGTAATCAATGTGTATCAAACATATTTTTGATAGTGGATTGCACTATATGTCTCAGGTAAATGTTTAGAAATGGTTCTTATTTTTATGACATTTCTAGTGTACCATGTCCTTTAACTTAGAACTAAAGAACAAAGGCGTACATTTTCTGTTATTTCGAGACCACTTGCTGGTTTTTTGCTAAACTCACACCTGAAACACTGCTTGCTCACAGGTGGTGTTGGTAGCACCCAGTCCTTTTTGAATGGTTGATAATAAGCTGTTCTTTTAGAGCAGTCATTAATGTAGGCCCTCTTGGTATTAGTAGCAATAACTGGGCGGGAAAAAAAAGTCGAGTGATCAATTGAAGCAAGGAATAAGCCTAGATTCAACAAAGTTAAAAGGCTTCATTAATGCAGGAGTCCTCACAGCCTTGAAAAATGATTTCTGTGATTCTTTTAATGGCCAATTTAATGGGCAGTATTTCCCTCCACCACCAACTTATTTGACCATGAAATCATTTTTTCATGACAGTATCTCTGGGGAAAGAAAGTTAATTTAGAAATTGATATTAGCATGGACATTAGGAAAGCCTTTAAAATAGGTTGACTCTGCGTTAAAATCAGACATGGTTCCAATCTGGGCTTCGCTACTTATTAGCTATATGCCTGGACATGTTGCAAACACCCTTCTGAGCCTCAGTTTCCTCAGCTGTAAAATGAGAACAAGAGTACTTCAGACTGTTTTGAAGATTAGAAGAAGCTGTGAGAAATGACTATGTAAATTGTAAGGTATTTTAATTTTAAAGATATAAACTATTATGAAAATAATTGGTATAACATTAAAAGTTGATCTAAGAATGTTTGCCCTACTCATTTTTTTAAAAATGTGCTTTGACATTAGATTAATGATCTGTAGTAATCAGGTTTCCTGATGCTGTAAAGGGAAATTGTTCTATTTGAAACCTTTCAAATACAGAATTATTAATTTTAGGAGAAATAAAATAATAAGGCAAGTGGCTCTCCCCTACCCCTCCCAGTCTGTGACACACTTTCCTCTTTTGCCTCCTCTGGCCTTCAGACTCCTGCACAGACTGCATGCAGCCCCCTCGCAGCCCTCCAACCCCTGAGCGGGAGGTGCCCCGTGGATGGGTCCAAATCACAGGGGTGGAGGGCCTAGGCGCCAGGAGGAAACCACCAGCCTGCGTGGCGGATGTACCCAACATGGCTGGCAGAGCATGAGCGCCCCCTATGGCAGATTAGAGGCTCTCAGCATGCGTCCTCCTCTTGGAATTAGCAAAATAGTGCGTAAAGATCAACTCTGTGAGCTTTAATTCAGGAAGGAAAGCGGCAATTCACTGGAATAGCAAAGGACACCCCAGACCCTGTGGATGAGAAGGTGGGCAAGCAGCCCCTACAACGGCGTTCTGCTGATAATGTGGGAAGCCCCAGTGTGTGAGAGGAACAGCCAGTCTCCGCCTGCGTCTCACCTTTTGGCCAGTGATCTGTGCAACACAGGCCAAGGGAGAGCACCCTGTTTCTGCCAATCCCAGAAGCTAACTTGAGGAGAGCCTGAGATACTAAAAGGGAAAGACACTGGGGAAAGCTGCAGGCATTTTTCCAGACCTGGGACTGAGAGGAGGACGCTTTTTGTTGTTGTTGTTGTTTGTTTGACACGGAGTTTCGCTCTTGTTGCCCAGGCTGGAGTGCAGTGGCGCAATCTCAGCTCACTGAAACCCCTGCCTCCTGGGTTCCAGCGATTCTCCTGCCTCAGCCTCCCGAGTTGCTGGGATTACAGGCGCCTGCTACCACGCCCAGCTAATTTTCGTATTTTTAGTAGAGACGGAGTTTCACCATTGTTAGCCACGTTGGTTTGAAACTCCTGACGTCAGGTGATCCACCCGCCTAGGCCTCCCAAAGTGCAGGGATTACAGGCGTGCGCCACTGCGCCCGGCCGAGGACACCTTTTTAAATCTGGGCTCATACAAAGTCAGTCATTGTTTGGTAACCTGGCAGTGGTAGCCACAGAAGGCATTTCAGTTTTGGGCCAGAGATTGGAGCACTTGCTTTGGAGCGAGGGAAAGGTCTCCACAGCCAGACTGAGTAGTGACTTTGGAGAGTGCCCTGGCAGTAGGTGCTCCGTAGGCTCTGTCCCATCCCAAGACTGGAGTGCTGAAGCCTACTGCATTTCTCCTGAGCAGCATGACTTGTAGCCAGGGACAACTTTGCGACCTGGATCAGGTCTGTGTGGGTCATTGATGGGTGCCTCAGACTGCTCCCTTGGTCAATTGGAGGAGAGTGCCTCACCAGCTGCAAGGAGCAGGAGGGAAGTGGACCCCACTCACCTGGAGATCTAATCCTCCGTGTGAACTGCCACTAAGGGAAGGGGGGACGCAGCCCGCTAAAGTCCCCTGGGGTCAAAGGAAATATGAGTGCTGTGCCAGCCACTGAAGGGCACAAGCCCAAAGCCTGGGCACAGATTTGGAGATGGGGGTCGTCTCTGACTCCCCGACAGCCTCTCCAGTGTACATTCACGGACACAGCAGCGCAGCTTCCTGCTGGGGCCCAGGGAGTGTAGGGTCAAAGGGGTACTTCTCAGGCTTTTCCAGTGGCTCCACTCCCACTGAAGACGAGCAGCATGGGGAATGGGTGGGGAGGACACTTCTAGTGCTTTTCTGTTGCCTTCACCCCTGCTGAAGGCGACCCTAAGCAGCGTTAAGAGCCTCCTGCCAGCTCATCTCTTACTCTTAAGCACCATCTACTGGACTACAGCCTGAATTACATACACCACCAAAGTAACAATACATTGCTACACCAAGCATGTCTGAGAAATCCACGGTATGAAGTTATCTGCAACCAAGGAATCCTACAGAGCCCCGGTCCCATAACAGCACCCAGAAACAAAGCTAATGATGTGTTGAAACAAAGTAATATGGCCTGAGAAGGACTCCGTACTTCTGTAGTTAAGTCCTTGTGGATGAACTGTAATCTAAGTTAATAGGTAGACAAGATTGACAACCTAATTTAGGAGTATGCACCTGTAACAATACCTGAGTCTTGGCCAATCCCAGCAGACACATTTCAACCACACTGCCAAGTGTTCAAACTGTGTTCAAATAAGGCAAACGCCAACCAATCCAGCTATTTCTGTACCTCACTTCCGATTTCTGTATGTCACTTTCCTTCTTTTGTCTATAAATTTGTTCTGACCATGAGGCATCCGTAGAGCCTCTCTGAATTGCTCATTTCTATAGGCTTCCCAATTCACGAATCGTTTTTGTTTGTTTTTTCTTGCTCAGTGAAACTCTGTTAAATTTAATCTGTCTGAAGTTTTAACAGATCATACACGACATCCACCACAGTCATAAACTTGAGGCAAAAAAGAATAAAATATCAAAAAGCTTCATCTAAATGATAGAAAATTCAAAAAAAAAATAAGTGTCAGCTCCCTCAGATGAAAAAGAACATAAGAAAAAATCATAAGAACTCCAGAAGTACAAAAAGCCAGTGTTTCATCACCTCGAAAGATCACATTAGCTCTCTAGCAATAGATTCTAACATTAAATGTCTGAAATGACAGAGAAAGAATTCAGAATCTGGATGACAAGAAAAACTAAATGAGAAACAAGAGAAAGCTGAAATTCAACACAAGGAAAACAGAAAAATAGATGCAGGATTTGAAAGATATCATAACTATTGAGAAAGAACCAAACAGAATTTCTGTAATTGAAAAATTTACTACAGGATTTTTCAAAATACACTTTGAAGACTTAACAACAGAATAGACCAAGAAAAGCATTTCAGAGCTCTAAGCCTGCTCTTTCAAATCAACTCAGACAAAAATAAAGAAAACAGAATTTAAAACAAACCCTTCAAGAAATATGGGACTGTGTAAAATGGTAAAATCTATGACTTATTGGCATTCCTGTGAGAGAAGAAGAGAACGTAAGCAACCTAGAAAACATATTTGAGGATATAATTCATGAAAATTCCCCAGTCTTGACAGACAGGTCAAGATTCAGATACAGAAAATCCAGAGAACTCCATGAACTACAGTATAAAATGATCATCTCCAAGGCGCATAGTCATCAGACTATCCGAGGTCAATGCAAAAGAAAAAGTCTTAAAGGCAGCGAGAGAAAAGGACTATATCAGACTGATGGGAAACCTATCAGACTAACAGTAGACTTCTCAGCAGAAAATTTACAAGGCTGAAAAGATTGGGGGCCCATATTTAGCATTCTTAAAGAAAGTCAATGCCAGCCAAGAATTCATATCCCACCAAACTAAGCTTCATACGTGAAGGAGAAATTAACTCTTTTCCAGACAAGTAATTTCTAAGGGAATTCACCACGACCAGACCAGCCCTACAAGAGATGCATAAGGGATTTCTAAACTTGGAAACAAAAGAACAATACACTACTACAAAAGCTGCATAAACACATAGCCCATGGTCCTATAAAGCAACTACACAATTGAGACTACAAAGCAACCAACTAACAACACTATGACAGAAACAAATCCCCATGTATTAATATTAACCTTGAATGTAAACAGCCTAAATAGCTCCACTGAAAAGAAACAGAGTGGCAAATTGGATTAAAAAACAAGACCCAGCCAGACACAGTGGCTTATGCCTGCAATCCCAGAACTTTGGGATGCCAAGACAGGAGGATTGACTGAGCTCAGGAAATTGAAACAAGCCTGGGCAACATAGCAAGACCCTCTCTCTACTTAAAAACAAACAAACAAAAAAAAAACAGACCCTTCATTCTGCTGTTTTCAAAAGACACATATCACCATATCACAGGTAATAACACTCATAGGTTCAAAGTAAAGGGGTGGAGAAAGATCTGTTACACAGATGGTAAAAAAGATCAGGTGTCACTATTCTTGTATCAGATAAAACAGACTTTTAAAATAAACAACAGTAGAAAAAAACAAAGAAGGGCATTACATAATGATGAAAGGTTCAATTCAACAAGAAGATTTAACTATCCTATATACACCCAAGGTTGGAGAGTTCTAAAATTATTATTTATAGACCTAGGAAAAGATTTAAACAGCCACATAATAACAGTGGGGAACTTCAACACCCCACTGACAGCATTAAACAGATTGAGGCAGAAAACTAACAAATTCTGAACTTAAATTCAACAGTTGACCAATTGAACCTAATAGACATCTACGGACTACTCCATCAACCACAGAATATACTTTTTTCTCATGTGCATGTAGAACATACTCTGAGATTGACCACATGCTTTGTCACAAAGCAAGTCTCAGTAAATTTTTTAAAAATCATATCAAGCATATTTTCAGACCACACTGTAGTAAAAATGAAAATCAATACCAAGAGAAACTCTCAAAATCACGTAACTACATGGAAACAAAACAGCTTGCTCCTGAATAACTTTTGGGTAAATAATGAAAATAAGGTAGAAATAAACATTTTTTCAAACAAATGAAAATAAACATACAACATACCAAAACCTGAGGTCTAGCAAAAGCAGTGTTAAGAGGAAAGTGTATAGCACTAAACACCTATATCAGGAAGACAGAAAGATCTCAAATTAACAATCTCACATTGTACCTATACGAACTGGAAAATCAAGAACAAATTAATCCCAAAGCTAGCAGAAGAAATTACGAAAATCAGAGCAGAACTGAATGAAATTGAATCCTTCAAAGAACCATACAAAGGATCAACAAAATGAAACGTTTGTACTTTGAAAGGATAAATAAGACTGGTAGACTACTAGCTAGATTAACAAAGAAAAAAAGAGAGATCCAAATAAGCACAATCAGAAGTAACAAAGGTGACATGACAACTGATCCTACAGAAATACAAAAGATCCTCACAGACTATTAGGGACATGTCTATGTGCACAAACTAGAAAATCCTAAGGAAATGGATAAAATATTGGAAACACACATCCAAGATTGAATCAGAATGAAAACAAAGCTCTAGACAGATCAATAATGATTCCAAAATTGAATCAGTAATAAAAAATATATAAACCAAAAAGTTCTAGACCCTCAGATGGATTCATAATCAACTTTTACCATATGTATAAAGTAGAGCTGGTACCATTCCTACTAATTGTATTCTGAAAAATTGGGCAGGAGAGATTCCTCCCTGACTCATTCTGTGAAACTAGTATCATCCTGATCCCAAAATTTGGCAAAGACACAATGCAAAATGAAAACGACATACCAATATGCCTCATGAACTTAGAGGTAAAAATCCTCAACAAAATATTAGCAAACTGAATCCAGCAGATATCAAAAGTTAATTCAGTACAATCAAGTAGGCTTTATTCCTGGGATACAAGGTTGGTTCAATATACACAAATCAATAAGTTTGATTCAACACATAAACAGAATATTAAAAATGATATGCTCACCTCAATAGATACAGGAAAGCATTCAATATAATTTAACATCCCTTCATTATTAAAACCCTCAAAATAGTAGGCATTGAAGCAACATATCTCAAAATAACAAGAACCATCTGTGACAAACACACAGCCAACATCGTACTGCACAGGCAAAAGCTGGGGGCTTCTCCACTAAGAACTAAAACAACACAAGGATGTTCATTCTCACCATTCAACATGTTACTGAAAGTCCTAGCCAAAGAAATCAGGCAAGAGAAAAAGTCATCCAAATAGGAAAAGAGGAAGTGAAATTATTGATCTTCACTGACAATATGATTCCATACCTAGAAAACCCTAAAGACTCTGCAAAAGGCCTCTAGACTTCATATATGACTTCAGCAAAGTTTCAGGATACAAAATCAACATACAAAAATCAGTAGCAAATCTATGCACCAATAACATTCAAGGCGAGCCAAATCAAGACCACAACATCATTTACAGTAGCCACGAAAAAAATAAAATAACCAGGATTACATCTAACCAAGGAGGTAAAAGATCCTTACAAGGAGAACTACAAAACACTGCTGAAAGAAATCATAGATGACAAAAACAGATGGAAAAACATTCCATGCTCATGGATTGGAAGAATCAATATCATTAAAATACCCATACTGTTCAAAGCAATCCACGGATCCAATGCTATTCCTATTGTATTACCAATATTGCGAGAATAAGAAAAAAAAACTATTCTTAAATTCATATGGAACAAAAAAAGAGGCTGAATAGCCAAACAAAACTTAGGCAAAAACAGTAAAGCCAGAGGCATCACATTGCTCAACTTCACTATGAGCCTACATCAACCACAACAGCATGGTACTGGTAAAAAATAGACACATAGACCAATGGAACAGAATAGAAACTCCAGAAATAAAGCCACACACTTACAACCAACTGATCTTTGACAAAGTTGAAAAAAAATAAATAAGCAATAGGGAAAAGACTCCCTACTCAATAAATTTTGCTAGGCTGGCTGGCTAGCCACATGCAGAATAAAATTGGACCCTTACCTTTTACCATGTATAACAACTAACTCAAGATGGATTAAATATTTAAATGTAAGACCTGTTTGTTCTGCATATATATATATATATATATATACTTATAAACATATATATTAAGAACTTATATATATATGTGTGTGTGTGTGTGTGTGTGTACACACACACACATACACAGACAACCTATGGAATGAGAGAATATTTAAGACATCTTTGCTCTGTTTATATATAAATACAAATGAAATGGGAGAAAAGATTTGCAAACTATGCATCTGACAAAGGTCTAATATTTAGAGTCTGTAAGGGACTTAAATCAGCCAATGAAAAACAAATAAACCCCATTTAAAAATAAGCAAAGTACATGAACAGACACTTCTCAAAAAAAGACAATTATTAAGTCAAAAAATAACAGATGTTGGCAAGACTCTGGAGAAAAGGGAACACATATACTATTGGTTGGAATGTAAATTAGTTCAGCTCCCAAAGAGAGCAATTTGGAGTTTTCTCAAAGAACTAAAAATAGAACTACCATTAAAATAGAACTACCCAGCGATCCCATTACTAGATTTAATACCCAAAGGAAAATAAATTGTTCTACAAAAAAACCCACCTGCACTTATATGTTTATCACAACACTATTCACAAAAGCAAAGACATGGAATCAACATGTCGGTGCCCATTGATAGTGGCTTAAAGAAAAATATAGTACATGTACGCCATGGACTACTACACAGCCATAAAAAAGAATGAAATCATGTTCTTTGCAGCAACACAGATGCAGCTGGAGGCCATTATCCTAAGCAAATTAACACAGAAACAGAAAACCAAAATTTGCATTTTCTCATAGGTGGGAACTAAACATCAGCGTATATACAGACCTAAACATGGGAAGAATAGACACTGGCGACTCCAAAAGAGGGGAGGTAGTGAGGTGGGTAAGGACTGAAAATTTTTCTGTTGAATACTATGTTCACTATCTGGGTGATGGGATCAATAAAATCCCAAACCTCAGTGTCATGCAATATACCCTTGTAACAAACCTACACATGTACCCCAATAATTACAAATCAGAATTTGAAAACAAAAAGAAATGGAAATTAAACATAAAAAAGCAGATGTTTCCAGATGGCTCATTATTTTACAACAATATCACATGTAAATTCTTACATATTGCTTGTTGAATTAGAGATGATAAATATTAAAAAGTAGGCTTCATGATAGTTGCTGAAATACTTGGATTGGCAGTAAAATACTTTGAAATGAAGAAGAAAATGACGTGAGTAAACAGTATAACAGTTTTGAGTATCACCTCTGTAGTCCATTCTCACACTGCTATGAAGAAATACCTGAGACAATGGTAATTTATAAAGGGAAGGGGTTTAATTGACTCACAGTTCTGCATTACTGGGGAAGCCTCAGGGAACCTACAATCATGGCAGAAGGTAGAGGAGAAGCAGGCACCTTCTTCACAAGGTGGCAGGTTGGAGTGTGTGCAAGCAGGAGAAATGCCAGACACTTATAAATCCATCAGATGTTGCACGAACTCACTCACTATCACAAGAACAGCATGGGGGAATCTACTCCCATGATCCAATTACCTCCACCTGGTCCTGTCCTTGACATATGGGGATTATGGGGATTACAATTCAAGGTGAGATTTGGGTGGGAACGCAGAGCCAAACCATATTACCCTCTTTCCAGCATTAGCTAGATTGGTAATGGAGCTTTTTATAACCCCATAAAATCAAATAAGCAGATCGTAGAAGAGTGTCTTAGTCTGTTTTGTGCCACTATAACACAATAACTGAGACTAGGTAATTTATTAAGAACAGAAATTTATTCTCTCACAGTTCTGGTTGTTGGGAAGTTCAGATGTGGGTGTTAGGAGGTTAAAGCTGGGTCTTTCTGCTTCCAGGATAGTGCCTTGAATCCTGTATCCTCCAGAAAGGAGGAACTTCTTTTTGGCAGAAGCACAGGAGAAAGAGAACCTATTTCGAAAGGCCTGTTTTATAGTGGCATTAATTTATTCATGAGAGTGGAGACCCCATGACCTGAACACTTTCCATTAGGTCCACCTTCCAACACTATTGCATTGGAAATTAAGTTTCCAACACGTGAGTTTTAGAAGGATCAAAAGCATTGAAACCATAGCAAAGAGCAAGAAAGCAGAGGTCCTTAGACATTATTGAAATAGAGAAATAGAGTGATCTGGTTGATGATAGTCCCTTAGAATAAAATTTGTTATGGGCTGAATTGTGTTCCCCACAGATTCACATGTTGAAGTCCTAACTCCTAGTACCTCAGAATGTGACTGTATTTAGAGATAGGGCCTTTAAAGGGATAACTAAAGTAAACAAGGTCATGTGGGTAGACTCTCATCCATACGACTGATGTCCTTATAAGAAGAGATTAGGACCACACAAAAACCAAGGAGTGACAACTGTATAAGGGTACAATGAGAGGGTAGCCATCTACAAGGCAAAGAGAAAAGCCTGAGAAGAAACCAACCCTGCTAACCCCTTGAAGTTGGACCTCTAGCCTCCAGAACTCTGATAAAATAAATTTCTGTATTCAAGCCACCCAGTCTGGTATTTTGTTTTGAAAGCTCTAGAAAATTCATATAAAAATTAAATATTTCATTAATGCTTTTTAAGTTTACTTTCCCTGAATCTATGCCCAATAAGTAGAGCATTATTAAGAATTAAGAACAAAGGAAGATAACCATGAATAACTCTTCTGCCTACTTGTACTTGATTCATGTTTTAGTCAAATCTCTTGAATACCATTATTATCTAATAAAAATGTATTTGGCTAACTTGGAAGTGTATTCCTGAATCTAAAACTCTTGAATGCTCTCACATTAAAGAAATGGAATATAAGAGTTAAAAGTAAGTTTAGGAGCTAGATAGCCTGGAATCACGTTGTGGGTCTGACACTGTAAAATTCATCCATAAAATGGGCATACAAATGGTACCTATTCTATACTGTTGTTATGAGGATTAAATGACTTGATGGATGTAAAGTTTAGAAAATCATTATTATTTCCTTAGCAGTCTGTAATACAGTGACGATGAACTTGCAATTCATATATCTAACACCAGATGACAGTGCGGCCACCCAAGGCTAGATAGCTATGTAGTGCAATAGCTGAGCTAGCACCCCTGTCTAAAATATAGGACAACCAAATTCCAGAAGATTTCTATAAAAATAAGAAGAATTTAAAACCTCTATGCAGGTTTTAATTATTTAAAACGTTTATAATTTTTTAAAACATCTATGCAAATATCATAGAAATATTCACAAAATAAAAGCTTAAATAAAACATCTTTTTAATTACTTACTGTCACTATTAGTTACTTTCTGTCACTATTCAAATCCTGGCTCTATAGTTTACTGTCTAAATAATCTTTGACAAATTTCTTACCTTTTATAAGCTTAAATTTTCTTATCTGTAAAATACTACATGAACTTAACAACATTTTGTTGAAGTCCTATGTCACATTTGTTCAAGGAGCTGGGGAGATAGAATCTTAGAAAAAGGATAGAAATCCTTGCCTTCATGAAGCTTATATTCTACTGCCTGGAATCTAGTGATTAACCAAAGAACCTCCCTCATTTAAAAGCAGGTACAAGTTGTGTACCAGAATGTTAAAGTGAAAATCTCTACCCCAGTTTTCACTGAATTCCCCAAAGGCCCAGAATGAAATGATAGATTCAGAGTATCTCTACATTTTGTAGCAATGTGTCATACCATTGATTCAGTACTTGCAAAGGGGATTGTTAACTACTGCAAACTTTAGCTCAATACATACGTCAAGCATATAAGAGAATATGGACAGGTGAATGGATGGATTCTTTTTAAAGACAATTTATTTAGAGAAAGTTGTTGGAGGACTGTGCATAGCCACCACAGTGCAGGGTGGGTAATATTTTTTCTGAACTAAATGAGAAAGCAATCTTCAAGAGAGTCATTGGGAGTTGTTGACATGAGACCCCTGGCATTGAAGCACGTAAAACCTGTGAGAGGCTATGGCTGCTTAAGCCTGAGGGCACAGAGCCAAGAGAAAAGAGCCTCACTGGAAGTAAGGTACACTTATATTGCCAACTAGCAAAAAAGCACACGTGTTTCTCACAGACCAGAAATAAACTCCAAGGGTGTTAAGAATCCCTATCTGAAAGGACAATGTGATACCCATAAAGGGGATGGGCCATCAGATAGATGCACAGGACATGTGGAAGGAACAGTGGCTTCCAGTTGGGCAAGGCATTGCCAGCCTCACAGTCCAAGGGCCTCAGCAGCAGTGTCTTTGAGGAGCTCCACCAGAGAAACGATAAGCACAGAGGGTCCAGCACCCCAGGGTGGTCTCAGAGGATAGATCTGTGCCAGATAAGTAGAACTTTCCTGTTCTTACTTCTCCTCCCACCCTTACCCCAACTCCAACTCTGAAGTAAGACTCATGGAGAGCAAGAGGGAAGAAATCTGCTGGACCAGTCCCAGCTTTTTCACTGCAGACTTCCAGTCCACAGCAGGCCATGCTAGGGCAGAGAAGGAACGCTCACTCTGGTGTGAATTTGGAACATTAATTGTTACACTGCACCAAACATTTTAATTATCAAAACAAGAATATTCTTGTACCTAGAAGGGATTAGAGGAGACCTGCCTGAGTTCTCATCCAGAGACAGGAAAATACCTGGTCTTCTGCAGGTAGAGTGAAAACACTTAACATGTGTAAAATACTTAACATGGTAAATATTTTCTGTTTTCATTATTGTTCTTCTAATTAGCCTTTGTAACTTGCTTGGGTTTGATCCAGAGATAGGAAAATACTTAGTCTTCTCCAAGTAGAGTGAAAACAGATTTAACATGTATAATGTACATAACATGGTAAATATTTTCTGCTTTCATCATTGTGCCTCTAATCAGCCCTTGTAACTTGCTTGGCTCTGAGTCATGCAGCTCTCCTACTGAGGACTGAATGAAGGTGGCCAAGTATGCCAACATAGTGTACTGGGGAGAGTGGGCCAAGCAGAACTCACATACTCTTCCACTCTCACCCTGGGGCTGGCTCAGCCCTCTAGGGTCCAGAGGGAGGGGAAAATCTCTTACTTGAATGTACGATTCAGTTTTTCCAATCCTCAGCACATACTCCTGTGAGCAGGGGAATCTGTCAGGTAAGTATAAGTTGTTTTGATAAAGGGAAAAAAGTCAGGGGTGCTTTTTCAGAACAGCTCCTGGTACCAGCAGGCCCTCTGCAGGTATTTGTAGAATGAGTCCATGGATGATGCCTGTGGCAGAGTGAGGGAGATTGGATTACTTCTAGGATGATGGTGATACACCAGCTCTGGCCACCAAAGAAAAATGGGGTGATTTGAATGGTGTCTTCAGAAACATTTCTTTTCCACAAGACCATAGGCATACGATGTTTTCACTGTAGAATGCCAATCCTTTCAGTAAAGGCAGATTTTTCAGTGTGATGTTCTGCCAACTCTTCCAGGTATTAATAGCAATATATAGAGAAAATAAAAGTCAAATTAGCATTGGAAAATGCTATACACTTTGTCCTTCCCACTCGGGTATATACATTAGCATATTATAGAGTCTTTCAAATTGCAAAGGTTAATTTTGCTAAACCCAGCATATTTACTAACTTTATAGGAGGTCAACATACTTTTTCTTTCAGCACACTTGCCAATATCCCTCTGACCAGTGTTCCGTTTAGCAAAATTCTGGAAAAGGCAGGTGAAGGTCTTGTCTCCAGAAAGGCCCTGTGCAATGGAGCAACAGTAAATAAGTTAGCATGGAAATTATCGCTGCCACAGTCCTCTAAAGTAAAGAGCAGGGCTGCAAGAGAGCAGCATTCAGGAGAAGCAACTTCTGAGGAAGTGATGAAGAATTAAGAAAGGACTGGAAATCACTGTACCCAAAAGACGGGAAGGCCAAAAGGGAGTAGGAGGCCACTGGAGAAATGCAGTGTTTCACAATTTTGAATAAGACAAGATTCAGAAATAATATTTCTTGTTACTCTAGCGGAGAAAAGACTAAGAAGTGCCTTATTCTGTAATTTAGTAAGAGGGAATTTTATTTATTAAGATTTCTACATCACTCCCTGTGTGGCAGGCACTGTTCAGAGCACATTACAAATATTAATTCATTAAATCCTCAAAATAACCCCTTAGGGTAGGTACTATTATTGTCATCCTCATTTCACAGGTAAGAGAACTGAGGCATGAATATATTTACTAACTTACTCACAGGCCAGGACTCCAGCGCAGGTCACCTGGTTCCAGCGCCCATGCTGTACGCTGCCTTTTCAAATACATAAAGTGAAACAGAAAACACTGCTGCAGGTGATCCCGTATCATTGAGTAGTTTAAACTTCAACTGCAAACACAAAGAAAAAACTCCCCCTCTTCTGTGTCTTCTGGAATGGGGGAAAATTCCTCACCTTAATCAAAAGTGACTGACATTAATGTTTAGTCTTGTAGCTTCTTGATATAAATTTTTATACACCCAAGATGAAACTAAAATCAATGTGGGGGATAGCGTTCCAGGTAAAACAACTTAAGTGATAAAACATGTTACTTCAGCAATGTTGCCTGAGGGGCAGACTTACGTATTTCATAAAAAACGTTAGGCAAAGTTCTGATGTCATTTCACGCACCATTTAATCAGATTTAACTCTAGAAATAGGAATAGAAAAGGCTATATTTTTCTTTTTAAAAATCAACTCATATTTTGGTATAAAAGTAATTAGTGCACACTACAGATAATTTTCAAAAACATAAAATTATAACTAAGAAAGTAAAAATTATGTAAAATCCCACAAGCTAAAGACAACTACACTGATCATTTACTTATAGTCCTTTTTTCTATGTTGGATATCTCTGTGTGTGTTTAACATAATTGAGGTCATTCTGAATACATTCCACAACTTACACATTTTACTTAATGTTATATTATGAACATTTTCTTAAAATCCCGATGTCTCTGAAAATCCTTGTATAACTATAATGTTTGCTCTAATGTCTGCCATCTTGTTTTAGGTTTTTATTATGTTTCAGTGCCAGTTTTTACTCTTTCAATATAAAGAATAGGCTTCTTTTGCTTTTGTCTTCTGCATTGATTTGTATGGTTTTCAGTTCTTGTTTGTACTTATAGTAAAACAAAGAAGTTTCTAATTATGGAAGTCAAGATTGAAATTGACTGTTTTTTGACTCCATCTACTTTACAGATGAGAAGTTTTTAATGTTTTTATTTCTTCATACTTGTCCTCTGCCACTCCTTAATCTTTGGTAATATCATTTGGGCTTTAAACTATTATTTAATTATTTGTATCTGTATGAAGAATATATAATTATATATTTTAAAAGATATATTTATTTGTAAGATTATAAAGATGTAAATTTGTCTTTAAAGATATATATACATCTTTTATCTATAAAAAGATCTTCTTCTATAAATATATACAAATATATATTGAACAATATAACTATATGTATTTTAATATATTTATTTATTCTTTACTAAATTAAAAGACTATATAAATATTTATAATATATAATATACATTTATATGTTTAATATGTAATACATATTATACATGTTATATTTTGTATTTAGATCTGATATATTTTAAAATATATTATATATATTTATTATATACATGTTTAGTATATAATATCTGTCATAAATATTTTAAAGATATATTTAAAGCATATATATTATTTAAAAGTGAATTAACATTTACAATAAATTTGTGACCAATTTATACAGAAATAATTTCAAATGTATAAAATATTACAAAAATAAAAATAGTATAAAGAATAAACACTCCTATAACCTTTACTCAGATTTACCTACTTTTAACATTTTATCCCATTTGAGTGCTCTCTCTCTGTTTCTCTTCCTCTCACACACACACACACAATGTTAAGAGCAGGTAAATATATACTTTTTCCCCCAAGCCATTTGAAGATGATGAGACTCATCAGCAGACACTATATCCAGGAGGAAGTGTTTATGAGGAGTAGGATATTTGCATGATTTTAATGTGCTTCCCTATAAATTGCTTATTAATTGCAAGGCAGATTAATAAAAAGCAGTAATTCTAGAATGGGTAAATTGGGCAACATTTTGACCTAATGATCAAAATTACCATCATCAATGAGGGACAGATGTGTCTCCAGATGTGATACCTTGAGGAAGACAAAACATCACATGGTCAACAATGTAACTTCAATTTAACCATATAGAAACATCAAACAGAAAAATTGATATGAAAAAAGACAAAAAATCAGCAAGCAGTAAGGACATAGAAGACTTGAAAAACATTATCATCAACCAACTTGACCTAACCAATGTTTAGAGAACACTCCACCCAACAAGAGCAGAGTCCACATTCTTTTTAATTTGCACAGGCAACATTCGCTAAGATAGACTATATTATGGGCCATAAAACTAGTCTCAATGAATTTTAAATGATTCAAGTTATACAAAGTATGTTCTCTGACCACAGTGGAATTAAGTTAGAAATTAAAAACAAAAAGATCTCTGGTTAATTTTTCAATATGTGCACATTAAAATAAAACACTTTTAAAAACCGACAAGTTAAAAAAGAAATCAAAAGAGAAATTAGCAAGTATTTTGAACAGAATAAATATGAAAATACAACATACCAAAATCTCTAAGATACAGCTAACACAGTGCTTAGAAGAAAAGGTTTGTATTAGAAAAGAACAAAAATCTCAAAACAGTAATCCCAACCTCCACTTTAAGTAATTAGGAAAAAGAAGAGCAAGTCAGAGCTAAAATAAGCAAAGAAAATAGCAGTGATCAGAGCTGAAATCAATGAAATAGAAAACAGAAAAACAATGCATAAAATCAATGAAACAAAAATCTTGTTCTTTGAGAAGTTCAACAAAATTGTTACACTTTTATGTATGCTAATCAGGTGTAAAAAATGAAAATATAAGTTAACAATATCAGAAAAGAGAAAGGTACATACTTAGATGTCCTATAGATACTGAAAGAATAATAAAGGATAATTATTATGAACAATTTAATGCCAATACATTTGACAACTTCAAAGAAATGAACAAATTCCCTGAAAGCTACAAACTTACCAAAGTTTACTACTCATGAAGAAATAGATCACCTGAATAGTATTATATCTATTTTAAAAATTGAATTTTTAGCTTAAAATATTCCTACCAAAAACATTTTCAGGTCCAGGTTGCTTCACTGGTAAATTTTATCTAAGATTTAAGAAAGAAATAATACCAATACAAACTCATCTGGAAAGCCAAAGAGAAGGGGTTACTTTTCAGCTCTTTATATAAGGCTAGAACCACTCTGATACAACACAAGAAAATCAGAGATAAACATCCTTTATGAACATAGATACAAAAATTTTAAACAAAATTTTAGCAAATCAAAGCCAATCATATGTTAAAAAAAAAAAAAGACACTATATCATGAGCAAATGGAGTTTATCTCAGGATGTAAGATTGGAATCACATGTGAAAATCAAACATTGTAAATCACCATATTAATAAACTAAAGGAGAAAAATTATGATGATCTCAGTAGATGCAGAAAAAACATTAGATAAAATTCAACATCTCTTTATGATAAAAACCTCTTAAAAACTGGGATTAGAAAAGTACTTCCTCAATCTAATAAAGAATGCCAAACCCTATAGTTAACATGATATTTATTGGTGAAAGACAGTATTTTCCCCCTAAAATGAGGAACAAACCAAAGATGTTCACTAGCATCATTTCTATTCAACATTTTACTAGAGATTCTAGCCAGTGCAATAAGGCAAGATAAAGAAATTTTTAAAAATCTATGTCAGGAAACACAAATGAAACTCATTATTTGCAAAAAAAAAAAAAAAAAAGATTTTTTAAGTAAAAAATTATAAGCACTCAAAATTCTTCTAGAACTCAAAGTGAGTTTGGTAAGGTGAACAGGATACCAGGTTGATATTTTAAAAAGCAGTTGTATTTGTATAAACTATCAAGAAAAATTAGAAATAGTAATTGAAAAATACAACTCACAGGACAAAAAATATGAATTACTTAGGGATAAATCTGACAGAAAATGCTCAAGACCTATACCCTAAAAGCAGTAAAATAGCACTAGGAGAAATTAAAGAAGATCTAAATAAATGGTAGATATGCCATGCTCATGGTTTGGAAGACTCTATTACTAATATATTAATTATACCCAAAAGGTTTTATAACTGACACAATCCCAATCAAAATAACAGGGGGCTATTTTATTGAAATAAGATGATTCTGAAATTTAAATTGGATTTCATCAAGATTAAGAATTTTTGCTTTTCAAAAGAAACTATTAATAAAATGAAAATAATCTATGATGTGGGAGTAGGATTATACATCATATATTTGATAAAGGACTTATATCCATCCAGAGTATATTTTAAAAAACACTCAAAGACAATACAATTGAAAATGAGCAGAAGTTTGCAATATATTTTTTACTAAAGAGATGAATGGATGGCAAATAAACATATGAAAAATGCATACCATCATTAGTCATTAGGGAAATACAAATTAAAACCACCATATAACACCACTATCCTTGCTGGAGTTATTAAAACTAAAAATATTGATGATACTAAGTGTTGGCAAGGAAGTCAAAAAGCGGGAACCCTCATATACTGCTGGTAGGGATATAAAATGGTACAACCACTTTGGAAAAGCATTTGACAGCTTCTTTAAAAATTAAACATATACCTGTTATTTGACACAGTCATTTCACTTCTAGGTAACACCCAAGATAAATAAAAGTGTATACACACAAACATTTAGACAGGAGTGTTCATAGCAGCCTTATTTGTAAAGTCGGTAAGCAGCTGAATGGATAAACAAATTGTGATATGGATATACCATGGAATGCTATTCAGCATTAAAATAGGAGAAACTATAGCTATATGCAATAACATGAATTAGTCTCCATATAATTAGGAGTGTAAGAAGCCAGGCAAAAAAAGAATGCATACTCTATAATTTAATTTATATCACATTTTAGAATATGAAAACAAATCTGATGACAGAAAGCAGATCACTGGTTGCCTGCATGGGTTGCTGGAAAGTCTGTTGGTGGTTCAGAGAATTGTAGGGAGCTATGAGAAAAAAGGATTACAAAGACACAGGAGGCAACTTGGGATTGAAGGATATCTTTATTTTCTTCATTGTTGTGCCAGCTTAAGGAATGTGTACATATGTTAATACTTATCAAGTTGAACTTTTAAATAAGTACAGTTTATTATATTTTAGTTGTACCTCAGTAAATCAATAAACAATAATCGCTGACACAAAGTGGTTTTTAAAAAATGTCAGGCACCGTTTTTAGTTTTTTATATGACATATATAAGACATATATAAATGCATTTAGAACAATAGGCATTCGATAAATATTAGTTGAAAATAAATCCAGTTTATACAAAATTATTTCTGTAAAAAATATTTAGCTTATAGTAAACATTTTATCTCTGATTGCTTGTAAAAATCTTAGTTTCCTTTTGACACATGTTTGGACTAGACAAAAAATACCTAATCAAAAGGCTTTCTTACATATGGAACCCAATGACAAAAACAGTAAGAACAGTAGCCACAATCACCTCTTTCTCCCTCTCTCCCTCACTTTCTATGTATACTCATATACATATATACATGGGTCCCCAGCCCCTGCATATATGTATTCCTGTTAGGATTCGGGCTACATAGCAGGAGGTGAGCGGCTGGCAAGCAAGCATTACCACCTGAGCTCCCCATCCTGTCAGATCATCAGCAGCATTAGATTCTCACAGGGGCAGTAAATGCACATGCAGGTGATCTAGCTTGCACACTCTTTATGAGAATAACTAATGCCTGATGGTCTGGGGTGGAACAGTTTCATCCCCAAACTATCCCCCCACCACCCCTCATCTGTGGACAAATTGTCTTCTGTGAAACCAGTCCCTGGTGCCAAAAATGGCGGGGACCACTGCATATATGTATACATACATTTACAGAGTAGTATTACAGGGATTTTATACCCATTTAAGTGAATTAGATGTATTTTTAAGAATCTATTCATGGTACCTAAGAGGTAGAGGTTTCAAAGTTAATTTATTAACAAGGTGCATGAAACAGTTATTGTTCAATAAACATTTTTAAAAGATGAACCCAAGCACAATCTTGTTTTTCAAATTATTTATATATTCATGTAAAAGGCTTTTAATGAAAATAACTTCCAATATTAAAAAAAGTTGGTTTCAATCCCATAGCCTGAAAGTTGCTGCTATTCATGAAAATCACCACTCTCTCTATAAATAGTCTCTAATTGAAAATGCTAAATAAAATAAATTCTGTTTCCAAAATTATCTTGGCATTGAATTAGCATTATTTGTGTAACACTAATCGGAGACAACTAAAAATAAAATTATTCATTGATACAGTTTGGATATGGGTTGTTTGTCCTCACCAAAACTAATGTTAAAATTTGATTCCCGATATGGTGGTACTGGGAGATGGGGCCTAATGGAAGGCGTTTGGGTCATGGAGGCAGATGCCCCATGAATGGCTTGGTGTCTGTTTACCTGGTAGTGAGTGAGTTCTCCCTCTAATAAGACTGAATTAGTTCTCACAGAAATGTTCCTGAGAGAGTGGTTTGTTATAAAGCCAGGGCATCCTTTGAGTATTCCCTCTTCCCACATATTTGCCTCCTCTCCATCATATTATGAGGCAGCACACAAGCCCTCACCAGAAACCAGGGTCATGATCTTGAACTTCCCAGCTTACAGAACCAAGAGCTAACTAAAACTCGTTTCTTATAAACTATCCAGTCTCAGGCATTCTGTTACAGCAACACACACAAAATGGACTAAGACAAGTATTTAATTAGATTTAAAATCAGGAAATAAAAAATAATCCTATATCTTGTCTACTTTTTCATAATTTAAACATCGTGCTGTTAATACTTACAAACTCTGGTTTATCAGAGACTGAGCTCATTGCAGAATTTTTTTTTCTTTTTTTTGAGATGGAGTTTCGCTCTTGTTGCCCAGGCTGGAGCGCAATGGTGCAAACTTGGCTCACTGCAACTCCGCCTCCAGGATTCAGGCGATTTCCTGCCTCAGCCTCCTGAGTAGTTGGGATTACAGGCATGCCCCACCATGTCTGGCTAATTTTTTGTATTTTTAGTAGAGACGGGGTTTCACCATGTTGCCCAGGCTGGTCTTGAACTTCTGATTTTGAGTGATCCACCCACCTCAGCCTTCCAAAATGCTGGGATTACAGTTAATTTTTTTTTAATAGTAAAGTTAAGACGTAAGGTTTAAAAAATGGAGAGGAAAGAAGTATGAAAAAGAGGAGGTAGAATAACGAAGGTTTCTGCTATTTAAGTATGAAAGATTACACTAAGTTTGCATACTAAATACGTAATTTCCAGAATCACCATTTAGCCTTGAGGGTGTATTTAATTAGTTCATCAAACATTCAATATTGACTAAACTTATATACTTAAGGAACTATGAGAGGCACGATAATAGTTGATTCTTAAATCTCTAAGAAAAAGAGTATATATTTAAAAAATAGCATAAGACTGGAAATTGAACCTTGTGAAACACATTTAGAAAGGATATGGAAGATGTAAATGTGTTTATCATCACAATTCCATTGCAAATTAAGCTGGCTCAGATAGCAACCAGTTCATGTAGATGATGGTAAGCAATATATTATAGCCAGCTACAGTTTTTGTTCTCTTCTCATTTATTGGTCCCATTAAAATTCAGTTAAGAAAGAATTATCATTTGCATCATCATCATCATCATCACCACCCCCCAATGGGTGTTAGCATTTCCCATTCTTTCTCTTACACCACACATACACACACACACACACACACAGACACACAGAGACACACACACACAACAGCAAAGTTTTCAATCTGATTGCCTAGGTATCAGAATTTCCTTTCTATCTACTTTCTCATACCGTGTCTTAAAATGTAAGCAGCCAGTTTTTGTTTTTTGTCAAATCACTTGCCAAATGTGCTTGCTTTCCTTCTTTCCTTCATTCTTTCTTTCCCTTAACATTTATTGAGCACTTACTTTATACTAGCACAGAATAATATTGTGGATGAAAGAAAAGGGAAAAAAGCTATGGTCCCAGACCTACGCCTTTCACAAGACCTTGAGGATTGCTGAGCAGTTGCTCAATGCTTATTAGGACTGTGCCGAATATCTTGAGGGTTAGGAAATTGCAAGGAGCAAAGATTTCCTCTGACCAGGATGTGGGAACAAAGAAAGTTGCCAGTCCAGAATTTGTAGCATTGGAAAGGCAAGAACAAAGAGACTAAATAGATAAGATAAAGGTATGCTAGGTTAAGGAAGAAAAGACGGTTGCACTCCAGGAATGTAGTACTATCTCTTCTCTGTTTGTCTAAAAACAAATGTCTGTTTCTCCGTGTTTGTCTCTCTGTTTTGGTCTCTCTGTCTCTCTCTCTCTCTGTCTCTTTCTCTCTCTCTGTCTCTCTCTCTCACCCACCCTCCCCCTACCCCCCCCCCCCCACACACACACACAAATACATAGCATAGCAGGTTTGAGTTAAGGACCAACCTAAAGCACACATAGTGTGATTTCAAGAACCAACTACTTCTGTCTGTGATTATTTACCACTGAGAAACAAAGTTTTTCATCTTCCTGGTGATGATGAAAGAATTAAACCATATGTAGAGAGTCTCCGAAGACACTTTTTACTTGTTACTGAAGAACACAGGAGCCAAAATGCAGGTTTATAACTTGTGGATGTTGTGGATGATGAGTCATTAAGGAAGGGCTTACATTTCAAAAATAATCAGTAAGGCAATAGTATAAAAATCACAGTGCCTTGTAAGGAAGTCGCAGTTGTCCTACTGTTTGCTAATGGTAGTTAACATAACTTGTATAATAGATTGAACTTGCCAAATTGTGATGGGTGGAGGTATCACTTCCTTAAAAGGCTAGAAACTGTCAGATGCTGAAAGAGGTTAATACAGAGTCTCTCTCTGAAAGACAGTCAGGAGTCTTTTTTGAGTACATACTTAGATGTTCAAAGAACAGAAAAGGTAACTTGGAGGAGGGAAAACCTGGGTTTGGGAACAGTTTAGGACTGTTGTCTTCAGCATTTCCCAGGAAAAAGGGCTCCAGTGGGCCAGCAAAAGGACCCTGATAATTTGCTCAAATTCACCGTGGTATGTGTAGCTCTTACGCAAATTCTGAATAAGCAGCCTTCTAATATCACATTGGTTTCTCTACCAGGAATAAATATTTCCCAAGAGAAGTGATTAAATGGATTTTCTACTCCAAATTTGCCTTATGTGACCTTAGGTTGTAAATTTTTCCAGGTAATGGATGGATTAATCCTTTTATTTAGACAATCACAAACTGTAGCCTAGGATGAGAGAGAAAAGAAATTGAAGACGGTAATAAGACTATCTTATTCATAAATAACTGTAGCGAGATTGAGATTAGTGAACATCAGTAACCACACTATGCTGTCTTTGTGGGTCTTCTAGTCTTGAATTCTACTGAAAGCTTAGGTAGGATGATCGCTGAAATACAAAAGTCTCTCACAGCTGGAAGAAGTCTAAGATATGATAATCACGTTGTAGCATACATTATGTGTACTGTTATTTAAATGAGTATGTGAAAGTTCTGGGTTTGTCCTTTCACCTAAATTATAATTTGAACTTTAGTGCATGTAAAGTATGAATTGACAAAGGCAGAATACTTTGAGAAGTGAATGTTTGAGTTACTATATGTTATTGTGGGGAGTTTTAAATAGCAACTGGACACTTACAGTAAAATATTTATTTTAAATATTTCTACTTTACCAACATTGTTTCAAGAACACACTGAACACGTGGCTGTTGAAGCAATATGGAAATATGAAATATTAAGGAAATGTCACTTATACATTCATAAGTTTGGTTGGACGTACACTCACTTGATATCTTGAGGAACTGGGGCTCTGTTGGTGCCATCTTCAATTAAAGTGGGAGCAATGTAGATGCAGCATTTTGCCATTGTTGAGCTACTCATTTAGTATGCACTCACTTGTTACAATGAGTTCAGATTTATTTGTTGCTCCATTTGGTTAGGTGGCTACAATGGCTGATAATGCTCTGACTTTCAAAGTTTACTTGCAACTAATGAAAGCACCTAAGAAAAGAAGGGGAGAGGTGAATGTGGGAACTATGGTTACTTTCTTTAAAGGTGGTTTTCCTGTAGTGAGTCAAGATGCTTTGTGTCTACTGAGTATAATCCGTGTGGCAACCTACTCCAACTTCCTAGACTGTTCTCTCTACAAGATTTGTGAAGGATAAGGTTTATTTCACATCCATTTCTGAGGCCTCAGTTTGGCAACCAATTTTCCATATGGCATCCTCTCCACTGCCCCCAATTCTGGTATGGGGTTCTACCTTCTGGAACTCTGATCTATCCTCCATACTAGGGTGCCAGGCTGGACTTCAAGTTGCTGATGTAGAAATTCTATACATCTTTTAGTACTAAGTGCCGTAATTCTCTCAGAGCACCAGCAGTCAAGACTACTTATGGGTGAAAGTTTTCCCTGAAGAATTTGGAGTTATTACAGAAAATTAATTACAACAGAGAGGAGAAAACCCTTTTAAACTGTACCTTAAATGTGTTTGTTTCCCTAGTTTAAATTCATGTTAAGGAACAGCAACTGTTTCTTAACTGCAATATAATATGGAAAGATGGGACACACTTTACATTGCTGTAAAGAGCCATGTTTGTTCCCCCAGCTTACCTCACAGGTGCCCTTGTTTTCTGATATATATGTCCATAAAACATTCCCACTATTAGTTATCTTGGTGGGACTCTGTTCTTTGCAACTAAGGCTTTTGCTTTCTATAATTTTAGCTCTCCTTAAACCACTCCCACATTTCAGGTATATAGGTTATATTAATACTGAAAGCAATCTGGAAAAATGAATATTAGTTTTATAGATAAGGAAACAGCGTTAGATAGGTTAAATAATTTGAACAATGTCACATGGCTAGAAATCCTAGACTGTAGACTTTCAAAGTCCATGCTATCACCAGAAATTTTTATCACATTGTTATCTTGTAAAATAATTTAATGACACAGTAGGATGTCAAGGCTGCTCCAACTGACCCATAAATGTGCACATACTTTACAGCAATAGGAACCAAGTTTTTTTTTTTTTTCTGTTAACTACTTTTTGTTTCAGGGAAAGAATGAGTATAGAGATGAGTCTTCATAATTTAAAAAGATAAAGATTTTGGCTAAGTGCTTGGGAAGAAGAACAAGTTGCAGTACTGTAGTAGCTTAATTATTAGGTAAAAAAATTCATATAATTTCTGACTAGAAAGTTAACAGATTAAACAAGGCTGTTAACAATTGGAAACTCGCAAGAGTTGGTTGAGAATTTTTCACTGATATTTAATATTTTAATTTTTTTAAATGGGTATTCATTTTACATAATAAAAACTCAAAACATACAAAACAGTGTATAATAAAAAGTTTACCTCCAAACCCTGTCCCCGAGCCATCAGCTTTATCTCCCTAAAGAGAACTAATATTTTCTACTTCTTATTGTGATTATAATTTGCATTTCTCTAACAATGAGTTGATGTTGAGCATTATTTTATGTTTGTTGGCCATGTGTATGTCTTCTCTTGAAAAGTGTCTGTTCATGTCCTTTGCCCACTTTTTAATGGGGTTGTTTTTTGCTTATTTAAGTTCTTTATAGATTCTGGATATTACACCTTTGTCAGATGCATAGTTTGCAAATATTTTCTCCCATTATGTAGGTTGTCTGTTTACTCTGTTGATAGTTTCTTTCGCTGTGCAGAAGCTCTTTAGTTAAAGTAGGTCCCACTTGTCAATTTTTGTTTTGCTTGCAAATTGCTTTTGGAGTCTTCATCATGAAATCTTTACCAAGGCCTATGTCCAGAATGGTATTTCCTGTATTTTCTTCTAGGGTTTTTATAGTTTTAGGATTTGTGTTTAAGTATTTAATCATCTTGCATGGATTTTTGTATATGGTGAAAGGAAGGAGTCCAGTTTCAGTCTTCTACCTATGGCTAGCCAATTATCCCAGCACTATTTATTGAATAGGGAGTCCTTTCCCCATTGCTTCTTATTGTTGATTTTGTTGATGATCAGGTGATTGTAGGTATGGGGCTTTATTTCTGGGATCTCTAACCTGTTCCATTGGTTTATGTGTTTGTTTTTGTACGCTAACATGCTGTTTTGGTTACTGTAGCCTTATAGTATAGTTTGAAGTTGGGTAGTGTGATGCCTCTGGCTTTTTTCTTTTTTCTTAGGATGGCTTTGGCTATTTCAGCTAATTTTGATTTCAAATAAGTTTTAGAATAATCTTCTCTAACTCTGTGAAAAATAACATTGGTAATTTGATAGGAACAGCATTGAATTTGTAAATTGCTTTGAGCAGTATGGCCATTTTAACAATATTGATTCTTCTATACCATGTCACACCAGTCAGAATGGCTACTGTTAAAAAGTCAAAAAATAACAGATGCTGGCAAGGTTGGGAAGAAAAGAGGATGCTTACACACTGCTGGTGGAAATGTAAATTAGTTTAGCCACTGCAGAAATAGTTTAGAGATTTCTCAAAGAACTTAAAAAAGAACCACCATTTGACTCAGCAATCCCATTACTGAGTATACATCCAAAGGAACATAAATCATTCTGCCATAAAGTCACATCCATATGTACGTTCATTGTAACACTTTTTGCAGTAGCGAAGACATGGAATCAACCTAGATGCCCATCAGTGGTAGACTGGATAAGGAAAAAACAGTACATATACACCATGGAATACTACACAGCCATAAAAAATAATGAAATCACATCCTTTGTAGCAACATGGATGCAGTTGGAGGCCATCATCCTAAGTGAATTAATACAGGAATGAAAAAATCAAATACCACATGTTCTCACTTATAATTTGAAGCTAAACATTAAGTGCACATGGATACAAAGAGTGGGACAATAGATATGGGGGCTTATTTGAAGGTGGAAGGTAGGAGGATGGTGAGGATTGAAAATCTACCTACTGGGTGTTATGCTTACTACCTGGTTGACAGAATCATTTGTACACCAAACCCCAGCAACACACAATTTAGGAATATAACAAACCTGCACATGTACCCTCTGAATCTAAAATTTAAAAAAAGGTGGAAGAAAAAAATTTTTTAAAAGTCAATGGCCATCTGTACCTATTTCCTATTGTACCACATTGCCACCTTCCCAGACATGTCTCATGTTCAATCCCCAAATTCTTTCCAACAGCCTCTGTCACTTCCCGTTAAATTAAAAAAAATAAAAAATTGTATTGTCCACTTTTTTGTTATGCTTTTAGAAATATGTTGTAAATATGCATATGTATCCATATGTGTTGCTTTCATCCTTTTTCAGTTTTAAAAAACATTTTATTTTGAGATAATTGTACATTCACATACAGTTACAGGAAATAATAGAGGGATTCTATATACCCTTTACCCAGCTTTCTCCAGTGGTAACTTATAGTATAGTACTATATGATACTGTGTTAATATTATGGTACAATATCAAAACCACAGTCCATATCACAACCACGATATTAACATTGATACAGGCAAGACACAGAGTATTTATGCAATCACAAGAATCCCACGTTGCTCTTTTATAGCCACATCCACTTCTTTTCCACCCCTATTCCCTTCTTAAACCCTGGCAAACTGTTCTGCATTTCTACAATTTTGTCATTTCAGTAATGTTATATAAACGGAATTATACAGTTTGTAGCCTTGAGAGATTGGGGTTTTTTCTCTCACTGTAATTCACTGGATATTCATACAGGTTGTTGCATGTGTAGTTTTTTTTTTTAATTGCTGAGCAGTATTCCATGGTATGTATGCACCATAGTTTATCCATTCACTTGTTGAAGGGCATCTGTTTCTTTCCAATTTTTGTATATTATGAATAAAGCTAAATGTTCTAAGCATTTGTGTACAGCTTGTTGGGTGAATTTAAGTTTTTCTTTCCCTAGGAAAAATGCTCAGGAGTATAATTGCTGAGTTGTATGTGGTTGCATGTTAAATGTTTTCTGGATTGTTTGTCTAAAGTATCTTCCAGAGTGGCTGTACAATTTTATATTCTTACTAGCAATGTATGAGTGATTCAGTTTCTCCACCTCCTCATCAGCACTTGGTGGTGTCATTATTTTTATTATTTTAGCCATTATGATAGTTGTATAGTGATATCTCATTGTGGTTTTACGTTGCATTTCATTAATGGCTGATGATCGTGAACATCTTTTCATATGTTTATTTGCCATTTATATCTCTTCTTTGATGAAATCTCTTTGTAACTTTGCCTCATTTTCTAATTGTATTATTTGATTTTTTAACTTGAATTTGAATACATTAATTCTAAATTCTAGATACTACTACTTTGTTTGATGTATGTTCTGCAAATGTTTTCTTTCAGTCAGATTGTCTTTTTATTGTTTTTGTTTTTTAAGAGACTGGGTCTTGTCCTGTTACCTGGCTGGAATGCAGTGGCAAAATTATAGCTCACTATAGCCTTGATCTCTTGGAGTCAAACAATCCTCCCACCTCAGCCTCATCAGTAGCTAGGACTACAGGCATATCCTACCATGCCTGGTTAATTTTTCCTTTAATGTTTTTTGTAGAGATGGAGCCTTGCAATGTTATCCAGGCTGGTCTTGAACTCCTGGCCTCATGTGAGTCTCCTGCCTCAGCCTCCCGGAGCACTTGGTTTAAAGGCATTAGCCACCATGCCTTGACCTTAGCTTGTCTTTTTAGTGTCTTAACAGGGTCTTTAATAAAGCAAATATGTTTATTTTTTATGAAGTCTAGTTTATCAATTTTTCCTTTTATGAATTATGCTTTTTGTGTTATGTTTAAGAACTGTCTAGCCCTAGATCCCAAGGTTTTCTATTTTTCCCTAAAAGTTTTATAGTTTTACATTTTATATTTAAGTTCATGATTATTTTTCAGTTAATTTTTGTTATAAGGTGTGAGACTTAGGTTAAGGTTCAATTTTGTGTTTTGCCTATACATTTCTAGTGGTTCCAGCACATTTGTTGTAAAGTCTATCTTTCCTTCATTGAATTGGTTTTGCACTTGTGTCTAAAAGCAATTTGCCATATTTGTGTGAGTCTGCCTTCCCTATTCTCTTTCCTTGATCTATATATCTATTCCTCTGTTAATACCTAGTTATGATGGGATATAAGGCTTGAAATAGAGTAGACTGACTTCTCTCACCTTTTTTTCCTTTTCCAAGATTATTTTAGCCATTATAGGAATTGTGCCTTTCCATATGAATTGTGGAACTGATGTTTTTATTAAATCAGTCTCCAATCCATGAACATGACATATCTCTCAATTTATTTAGATCTTCTTTTATTTCTTTCATCTGTGCTTTATCATTTTCAGCACACAAGTCTTGACATCTTTGATTATATATACACACCTAAGTATTTTTCTTTCTTCTTTTTTTTTCTTTTTGGAAACAAAGTCTCACTCTGTTGTCCAGCCTACAGTAGAGTGGTGCAATCACAGCTAACTGCAGCCTTCATTTCCCTGGCTCAAGGAATCTTCCTGCCTCAGCATCCCAAATAGCTGAGACTATAGGTGTGCACCACCATGCTCAGCTAATCTTTTTGATTTATAGTTGCTCTGGAGCTCTTGAGTTCAGGCAATCCCCCCACCTCAGCCTCCTGAAGTGTTGGAATTATAGGCATGAGCCACAGTGCCCAGCCTATTTATCTTTTTTTTTTTGATTGATTATAAGTGATAATTATTTTTGTCATAATAGGGGCAGTTTTGAGTATTGACCCAGCCTTGCATTCCTGAAATAAACTTCACTTGGTCACAGTGTATATTTCTTTTTTAGTAGAGACGGGTTTCACCATGTTGGCCAGGTTGGTCTCAAACTCCTGAACTCAGCTAAAACACCCACCTCAGCCTCCCAATGTTCTGGGATTACAGGCATGAGCCACTGAGCATGGCTTATGAAACTCTTTATTAAATTGAGGAACCTCCTTTTATTCTCATTTTTCTATGAGTTTTTTACAAAAATCATGAATGGGTGTTGAATTTTGTTAAATTCTTTTCTGTAATTTGTAAGATCATGTAGTTTTTCTTTTTCAGTCTGCAACTATGGTGGGTAACAATAAATGATTTTTGAATATTGACCCAGCCTTGCATTCCTGAAATAAACTTCACTTGGTCACAGTGTATATTTCTTTTTTATTTATTGCTAAATTCTGCTTGCTAATATTTTGTGAGGTGTTTTGCTTCTACATTCACAAGAAATATTGTCCTTTAGATTTTTCTCTTTTTCTGGTTTTGGTATCAGAATAATACTAACTTCATAAAATGACCTAGGAAGTGTTTGTGCATCTTCTATTATCTGGAAAAGATTGTGCAGAATTAGTGTTAATCCCTTTTTAAATGTATGGTAGAATTCTTCAGTGAAACCATCTAGGCCCAGAAATTGGTTTTCTGGAAGTTTTAAAATTATAAACTCAATTTTCTTAACTTTGGTTATACTTTGTAGGAGGACTAGGGAAAAGTATATCTACTCCTTTCCAGGAGTAGTTCTCCCCATTTAATTTCAACATATTGAACCCTTTTCATCACATTTTTTGTGCAATTATAGCATACAAAACACATTGCTCTACATATTACCTTCATTTACTATTATATTTTAGAAATCACTTTATATTAGTTTATAAAAACCCTCTTCATTTTTCAATATTTGCATATTTTATTAAGTAGATGTATCATTATTTATCAGTTTCCAATTAATGAACTTTTAAGTTGTTTCTTTTATAATAATGTAATGAATAACTTTGCATATATTATTTTGTTGCAGTGATTTCAATAAAAATTTACAGAATATTACACACAGCTATATGCAGTATAGCAAGTTAGCAGTACAGGGGGCTTTTCTGAGATCCACTGAAATTACCACATTCTGTTTTTATTTTATGGAAATAAAATGGAAGTTACAGGACTCCTACAGACAGAGCGTGGTCTCTATTTGCATCTCATGCTATGTCAAGGAATATATGTCCTGATGTTATTTTAACTGTTCTAGGCTTCTGCCTGAAGAAAAAAATCTTTGATTCGCTAAATGGTTTGGCTCACAAACAGAGGTTGGTGCCCAGTGTTAGTGCCTGCCCAGCTTTTGTAGACCTGACTTGGCTAATGTCTGTATGGGATTGTGTGTGTGTGTGTGTTTGTGTGTGTGTGTGTGAGCATTGCAGAGGGTAAGTTTGAGGGTGGGGGGTGATGACTTTTTTTTTTAACTTTTCCCAAGAAAAATCGTAGCCAAAGCTGACTTACAAATGCAATTTTCTTACCTCATTGGAAACACTGCCTGCTGAATAAATCGCTCCCTATTCTTTCATAGAAACATTAAAAAAGCAAGAAGCAACATCTCTAGACATGTCCTTGCTTATATTTAGCAACTTTCTGGGAAGAAGCCAGAGGTCTTGGTATACCTTGATTAAGTTTGTATATCAGTTGTCTGGCGTCTCAGTCCCCAATTTCCCATAGAATTGTCTTCAGAGAATCATGAAATACTATGTCACCACATTGTAATTGCATAATTACTTGTCTGCCTATTCACTTAACTTTAAGGTCCTTGAGGACAGGATTGTATCTTCTCTGTCTGTGGTTCCAGAATCTAGCACAGGTGTGGCACATAGCATGTCTTAAAAAAGAAGAATTGGAAGGGACCATGAAGACTATCTAATGCTATCTATTGTTAGGGGGAGGACTTCTTCCTCAGTCCTGATGTTTCAGTCTTAAGGGAGAAAGTATCACTGGTAATTACATTCCTGGCTTACCTCCTTTCCACCATATCCTTCCCAAGGCAAGAGAAGAGTAGCTCATTAGAGAATTAAACTGGGCATGCTCAACCTAGATGTTTTCATTACGTTCTTGGCAATGAAGTACCTTTGTGGGAGCAGGTGTTCTCTGTTCCTTAACACCTAAGTCTTATCTCAGCAGGCTTTGATATGGGGAGGCCTGCCTGGTCCAATGTTGCCTCTTATTGGGTAGATATATCAGTCTAATTATGGGATTTAAAAAATAGAAGCATTACCAACCCAAATGCCCATCGATGATAGACTGGATAAAGAAAATGTGGCACATATACACCATAGAATACAATGCAGCCATAAAAAAAGATGAGTTCATGTCCTTTGCAGGGACATGGATGAAACTGGAAACCATCATTCTCAGCAAACTGACACAAGAACAGAAAACCAACCACAACATGTTCTTACTTATAAGTGGGTGTTAAACAATGAGAATAGATGGACACCGGGAGGGGAACATCACACACTGGGTCTTGCGGGGTTGGGGGCTAGGGGAGGAACAGCAGGGGGTAGGCAGATTGGGGAGGGATAGTATTAGGAGAAATACCTAATGTAGATGATGGGGTGATAGATGTGGTAAACCACCATGGCACTTGTATACCTATGTAACAAACTAGCACAATCTGCACATGTACCCCAGAACTTAGAATATAATAGATAAATAAAGAATAAAAGCATTGTAATTGTACATTAAACTATGTCTTCCAATGTTACAGAAATGATTGGCTCCACCTTTATGCCTCTTATTTCTCAATTTGTTTAGAATGGGTCAGGGAAGGAATGCTACCAGGGCGGTCTTGAAAACCCTTTCTCTCACCTCTTACTTTATGAAAGGACTGAGGCCAACAGAAGTAAAGCTTAATTTGGCAAAATTCAAGTGGTAGTTTATGATTGCCTGTTCTGTGCCAGTCTAGGTATTGTAAGAAAGAGATACACGTATAAACACAACTTAAGTTTCTTAAGAAGCTTATAATTTTGTGACCACTGGAGGTCCCACAGCAAGCTGGAACTGAGAAGTGATTTCTCCGTGAAGTTTATAATACTTTTAAATTTTTCTGTTCCCTTTCTCTATTTTCTATCTTCCTTTTTATTGATATAATTGGGGTAAATAGGCTTTTCTATGAGAATTATGGAATTTAATTACATTTTCTTTCTATCAAAGAATATTTCTGAAATCACAGATTTTAATTCTCTGACGTCTTCCTCCTCTGCACAAAGGAAGGGCCCCTTGATGATTACCAAATGGTTTGCTGGTAAAATGGCTTTCTTGGGGGTGGGGAGATTAGGGAGGAATGGGAAGCCCTGTTTATAGAATTTGCCAATTTCTGTGGTGTAAATACTCATACCACAGCTGATTTCAAGCTACTGATGATTTAACAACCAGCTTGCAAAGTTCCTGAAAATTTAGCAATCAGTTCTTCCGAGTCAGATAAAAGCTGGCTTCAGCAGACCTTAACTACAGGTTTTTCTCCCACTCCTCACAGTAAAAAATAGGCTAAATATTTACTGAGCACCTGTTATATGTCAGTCTCTGGGCTTTCTTTGGAGATTAGACATAGTCCCTGACCTCAGGGGATGTATAATCTAAAGAGAGAGATAGTATATTTCAGGACTGTGTGGTATTAGGCTAGGGAAAGGAGAAATATCAGTAGGAATCAGAAAACTCTTCCTAGAGGTGGTGACATCTACACTGAAATCTGAGGAATGGCAAAGAACTAGTCAGACTGAGACGGGCAGGGGTGGAGAAGAATGCTCCACAGGAAACAATTATGTACAGGCTTAAATAATGAATAAGCAGAATGTGAGTGTGAAATTAGAAGCAGTCTAGCGAGAGCTGAAGGGCAGCCTGCATCTCCCTCCTGAGTGCCCACTCCACATATCCGGCCTCCTGCTTGACACCTCCATGAAGATGTGCCACAGCCACCAAATTCAACATAATCCAAAGTAGGCTCCTTCCACCTTTCTCCTCCTCAGGTTGGTCCACAGTACTCACCCTCTCTTACTTCTATGTCTGGATGATATTTTGAGACATTAATTTACGATTTTTTTTTTCAACTTGTATTTACCTCCCTTGTTGCCTTGGGGAGAGATGTGGCAGGGTAGAGAGGAGTTACCTGCAAAACATTTTTTCATTCTGGCTTTTACTGAAAACAGCCTAAGCCCCAGAAACAGAATGGAGTTTGCTGACAAAGGCAGAGTGTCTGGGAAAAACAAAAGGAAGAGGAAGGATTTTTCCTTAAGAAGAGATTCCTTTGAATCTGGAAAGAAAAGGATTGAAGTCAGTATGTCCCAACGCAGTGGGATTTGCGCCCTGAACTTGGACCACCATAATATCCTAAACATAAATGACTGAGGATGTGTGAGGCTTAGCAGGATGGTCCCAGACCCAGGAAATTCCTCTGGCCTCAGGTGTGGTTCTGGAGCTAAAGAGAGGGAACCAGAGCATAGGGCAGGGCCATCCCATCTATAGACATGCTGTGCACTGTATCCTGGAGCCATAGGTGGCAGCTCCAGGAAGGAGCAAAGGAAACCTCTGTGGACAGATGAGTGCAAACCAAAGGACCGCCCCTCCACTCCCTGCCATCATCACCCACTCGTGGCCTGGTCTGGCATATGCTCTTGGAACTTTGACCGTGCTCGAGGGAGTGAGGGAAGAACTTTATGAAAGAATAAGGCCTTTAAAGTGAAATAAAATGTGCAGATTCACCTACATTCTTCCCCTTGTCTCCTCAGTGTCTCAAACGGCTTATCTCTACAGGCTGTTTCCCTGGCTCCAATAGCAGTTGTGTCAGACTTGGCCAGTGGAAGGTACTGGCAGGAGACTGGAGGGCAGGAGGAGAGGAGAATGCATGGTACATGTCCCCCTTCTTCCTCCAGAGATTGCTTCTTTGGCAGTGGTTGTTTCTTCTCTGTGGCCACAGCTCTCACCAGGCTGGCCATGCTTCCTGGGCCCTGGACTCCCGTAACCTGCCTCCTCTCTTATTTCTCCAGCTCGGGGCTGCAGTTGCTAATTTCTGGATTACTGTGTCATCTCCTGATTAGCTTCTGACTTTTTCTATCACCTATGTTACCACTTTCTTGCATCCAGTTACTTCTGTAGATATTCAAAATGCTTTGTTTTCTTGGTTAGACCCTGCCTTAAACAAATCAGTTTGTAGAAAAGAAGGCAATGTGGTGTTTCTTGTACACCTGGCTTTGTAGATTCTGTTTTACATCATTATGTTGCTATCAAATTTACCTATCTGTTCTCTCAAGCTGGTTGTTTGCTAGCTGACATCATTTACATCAACGCAGTATAATATTTCCTAGACAACTGACATTTTAAAGTCATTTTAAAGTGATTTTTTGGAAAGGATGCCTTGAGGCAAAGACATAACTTACACAAGGAGGGTGTGAGATGGAGCTTCTGAGTCCCCAGATTCAGAAGGCCTTTCAGGGCTCAAGATCTATTCTACATTGGGCCTAATCCTTTATAAGTATGGTATTTTTCTTTATAGATTAAAAAGATCTTCATAGAACACAGAAAGCTCTGGGAAGGGCTTCTGCATTAACTTGCACCCCTTATGTGCCCCTCAGCCTCAGCCCTTGCAACCCACATCTAATCTGAGTTGACAGTACCCAGTCAGCATCTCTAGGTGGTATAAATACATCCTTGATGGGGGCCATACATAAAGCTATTATCAACCATTACTACCTGGTGAATTGGTTTATTAGGTGTTCTTTGTGACACTCAAGAAATGACTGAAGTTTTGATTGGGTGAAGAGTCAGGGTTAGGATAGGAGCACAGAGCACCACCCAGGGAGGGAGGCAATTGGAGACAATGCCCTCTCAAGAGAGCTAGCCTTGAGCCTAATAAACTAAGAGGGGAATTTTATTACTTTTGGTCAAAGAACACTGCCAAACTCTCAGAGCAAAGGGCAAGTACAAGACATTCTTCTGAAAAAGTTACAAGCTTTCAGACAAGAAGAAATGAAATTAAGTCTCTGAATATAAAATATACAATGTTTTGGAGAGAATGATCATCAGAACAATACACTATTGTGTCAAACTGATTATAATCTGAAATAATTTTCAGTGTGTTCTCCTAATATACTGATGCAAAAAAAAGTTCCTTCATTTATTTATTCATATTATGTTGTGCTAGGTTCTATATTTTTGAAGTTACATACAAATCTATATTGGAAAAAAAAGTAATATTTTCTAAAATTGTTTATGAAACATTCCTTAAAACTTACTCTTCCCATACCTTCCTGTACGTATTTTGGGGCACATATATTGTAGCATAAAATGTCTTATAGCTGAGCAGCCTCTGGGAGTCGTTCTGTTAAACTAGGGGTGTTTATATATTTTTTGCCTTTATATTATCAGCGACACATAGATTCTGGAACAAGTGTGACTCAAGACTTGTTTAAACTTGTATTAATCTACTCAAGATTTATGTCTTTTATGCTCGATAAAGCATTTTGTCTTAAAAAATAAACTCTCTTGATTTACCAGTGGTAGCGAAATTTATAACACTTATAAACAATTTTGGGGTTCGCTGACTGCGTATACTCTCAGCCTTAGCCACTTAGTAGGCATGTGACCTAAACTTTCAGCGTCTTTAAAATGTGGAGCATAACTGGTTACTTCCTCATAGAATAGCTGTTGAGAGATGCACATTTGGATGTGCATGCCGGTAAATATTCTTATCGCTTAGCTTAACCAGTTCGGCAGAGATGTACATGAATTGAGAGAAGAAAATCTTCATCAAAGAAAATAATTTATTGCAAGAGACAAGATCAACATTTGTGCAAATTAAAAAATAGTTAATCCAATCAGAATCAGAATTTGAACTTTACGTCCCCAACACCTTCACTGGATATTAGGAGTTTTCGTAGACATGAAATTTTTAATTTCATGGGCTTCTAGTTTTCTGTACTTCTGCTGAGCCCTTTAAGCAGAGACCCACAAGTGACAAACATCAACACCACTTAACTGGGAACGCCGAAGTGTTCCCAGCCCCGCAAGCTGGAGCTCTTTAGTTGGAGTGCGGGGTTTAGACTGGAAAGCGGGTGTTACGACTCCTCCTTCCCACCACCAGTCAACAACCCCGCCCACCCCCGCCAATTCCTTCTGGCCTCTTAGCGCCTTTCTCTCGCCCGCCGGCCCGCCCTTCCTCTGGGTGTCTGAGAGCTGGGCGCAGGAGGCGGGCTCAGCGCTGACGGGCTGCGCCTCTGCAGCCAGAGGGAGGTGGCGGGAAGGCGGGCGGAGGAGGAGGCGGGGGAGGAGGAGGAGGCGGAGGAGGAGTGGGCGGGGACTACGCCGGGCGGTAGCTGGCGCCGTGCGCGGTGGGAGAGGAGAGGGTACCCGACTGGCTCGGCTGGCGGCCTCTGCCCGGATCTCGGCGCCGCAGTCCTGCGCCTCTCCGGCCCCTGTCTCCGGCTCCGCGGCCCCGGGCACGGTGGAGGCGGCGGAGCCCTGGGCCATCGGTAGGTTGCACGGGGACGGCGGCTCCGTCTGTAACCTTTTGTGCCGCAGAAAAGGTAGTGGTTTTGGGGGGATTGGGGGAGTGGGTTTGCCCTAGTCACCGATCCCTAGTGCCAGCCCCAGTCGCAGCGCCGCCCCTTCCTCTCTGCCTCGTGTCTGGGCCGGGCGCACGATGCCCGAGGTGCTGGGGAAACCTGGCCGGACCAGCTTCTGCAATGGGCGGCGGGGCGGCCCCAGCGTCCCACGGCCGCGGTGGACCGGTTCCCAGGCACCCGAAGGGGACTGGGGTCTGGTAAACTGGGTGGGGCCCGCGCGGGGTGCGGGGAGCTTGTGGTTGCCTGGCACAGGGGTGGGGCCGGAGACGCCGTGAGTGTGCGGCGCGTGTGAGTGAGTGTGCGGGGGCGTGCGCCCCCGTGTGCGCGCGTCGTGCGCTCGCTGGGGAGGTGCGGGTACTCGGCGACCTGGAGCGCCTCTCCCGCGTTGCCGCGGTGCGGAAGTCGGGGCGCGTTGGCGCGCACGCTCGCTCCCTCCCTTGGCCGCCCGTGCCCGCACCGCGGGGCAGCGGGCCTAGAGGCCCCATTGAGAAGTAGCTTTCCCCAGCCTGCTGCACCTTTGGCCTCGTGCCCGGCCGCGCGCAGGGTGCGACTGCCCGGGCCAGATAGCACCTCAGGGCGAGCCCCGGCGGCCTGATCTCGCCGCCCCTCCTCGTCCAGGTTGCAACGCGGCTGCGAGGCGGCCCGCGCCCTCCGAGCGTCTGCCGGTGCAGTGGGGGTGGACCGGCCGGCTGTGGCCGTGTGCGCGCGTGTGGATTGGGGCCCGGTCCGAGCCAGAAGCGTAAGCGGCAGATGTCATCGGGCATTGCCGCCCTCGCCCCACCTGTCGCGGGTGGACTTTGGGGCAGGTGGGAAACGGAGGAGAGGGGTTTCCAGGCGGGTGGCAGTCAGACCTCGGGCAACGGCCCCCTTGTGAAGCTGCCAAACTCTCTCTAGTGCTGGAATCTGCAGGTCTCCGCCAGAAAGGAGATGGGAACGCAAAGGAGATGATGGCCCCGTCCTTTTCCCCTTGCAAGTGTTCCACACCCTTAGGGACTCCCTGCCTCTCCACCCACCTCAGTTTTCAACCGCGTGGATTAGTGATTTGGGTGGAACCAAGATTTCCGCGTGTGTGTGTGTGTGTGTGTGTGAGTGAGTGTCTGGCTGTGGTGCACAGGTAAAGCTGAGAACTTTTTATTTGAGGAGAAGGAAGAATGGAGGCATTTTATAGTGTGCTTGTCGCTCCTAGCTGAAAGAACAATTCTTGCACATTTCTGATGTTACTAGACTCTTCGTTTTCCTTTTTCTTTTTTTTTTTCAAAGAGCCATCCTAGGGTTGTTAGTGGCTTTATTTTCTCAAATTCTGTAATGCAGGATTAACACTAGACAGAAATGACCCTTTCGCAAAGTTTATTTTCCCAGTCATTTCAAAATATAGTATTGGTTATTGCAGAAGCTTTGGCCTCGATTTATGATTACATTATTATGTTTAATGAATGTTTCACAGAATTCTCAGTGTTTTTATTATGTAACTCTGAATGCGTTATAAACTTTAAAGTAAAATGAACATGATGAAATATGAGTTAATGCATACAGAGACCTGTTAATTTGATAACAATTTATGTATAGAATATGCTTTTGCCAACATTTTATTTAATTGAAAATGAGAGTGTTAGTGGTAACTACTTCAGTATATAAGATATATTTATTGATATTATGTAACAGTCAATGAATTTGCTTACTTTCTTCGTATACTGTGTATTTTGGAGAGCTATTATAAAATTAACTCAAAAGTATTTAATATGGTGAGAGTAATAAAACTTTATATACAGGATTTAAAATTTATCTGCTGATTTGTAGCTGGGGGTGAGGTGGGGGGGATCAGCCTTCTTTCCTCCAGAGAGAACTTTGATTTTGTCATCAGCCTATCAAAATGAGTATCTGGTTTTAAGCTTTCCCAAAGGTTTGCCAATTCCACTGTGTACACCTGTCCCATTTTGATGATGCTTTCTAAGAGGCAAATTCCTTGTAAAGGCTACATGTTGACCTGTAGTTCCGCTTACTATTGGTCATATTTGCAGTGAAACTGGATGTTTTTCTAAAAGTAGAAGGATGGCACCATGTGATAAGAAGATATTAGTAACCTAGGTTTAATTTTTACTAGCAGAAATGGAAAGATAATGAATGCTACACTTTAAGGGGGTGGATTGCTGTTAAAGAAAGAAAGAGAAACACATTTTTGTCTTACTGAACGAATATGGGTTATCTTACAAAGTTGGCAAGGTTGTTTGTTTTTAAGGTCAAGGATGGTTTCAGAAAAGTCACAGTCTAACTCTTAAAAACTATTGATGATTTAGTTTTTGCAAATTGCAAATGGTGAAGTAAGATTATTTGCAAGGAACCTCTAAGATGAGCATCTAGGTACAGCTAAATAAACATTTTGTTTTCATTGTTGTGTTGTACTTTGACAATTAAGCCATTTTATTTCTGCTTAGTTTTCTGTTAATATTCCTCCAGAGATGTTTTGGTTCATCTTTTATTTGTTTTTAGTGGTCTTTGAGACTGTTTACAAAATATTTTCACTATTCTGAAAGGAATTTTTAAAAATTGCTATTTTTTTCTAAGTGCTTTTTCATTATTGGTCTCTCTCTCTCTTTTTTTTTTTTGAGATGGAGTCTCACTCTGTCGCCAGGCTGGAGCGCAGTGGCCTGATCTCGGCTCACTGCAACCTCCGCCTCCCGGGTTCAAGTGATTCTCTTACCTCAGCCTCCCGAGTAGCTGGGAGTAGCTGGGACTACAGGTGCGTGCCACCACGCCGTGCTAATTTCCGTATTTTTTAGTAGAGATGGGATTTCACCATGCTGGCCAGGATGGTCTTGATCTCTGACCTCATGATCCACCCGCCTCGGCCTCCCAAAGTGCTGGGATTGCAGGCGTGAGCCACCGCACCCGGCCTGGTCTCTTCTTAAACAGCCACTCTGAAAATGCTACCTGTTTATTTATTTCTTTTTTTTAAGGTTTTGGTGGGCTTCAGGTTAGGGCTATGAAAAAATGAAAGTAAATGTTTTGGGAGCTAGAATTAGAACTCACAACTTCTACTGTATCAATATCTTTGCGTAAAATTTGTCTTTTCATAATATAAACTTTAATAAGATGAATGAGATGTATTTACCAATAATTGGAAGGGCTATGTGCTGGTCCTCATATCTATAACCTTATGATTTGTAAACAATATTGTAAATTTTTTTCTTATTGCTGTTTTGTTAGTGATCTGTGCTGAAGCCTGAGATTTACGACTTTTTTGTGTGTGTACGGATTTTGTTTGGACTTAAACATTTCTGGATGGAGCTTTCTGTATTTTTGGGAAAGCCACTCCCTTTTCCGGGTTCCTAGTGCCATTTGGGTTTACAGTTGTATGTATTAGATTCATTTATTTCCATATCTGTTCTCTCCTCTGGCCCAGTTTCAGGCTTTACTCTTTGTATGTGCACCAGAGCCTGTACAGTGTGGGGATATATAATAAGACTCAAGAAAAATTGTTGAATGACTGAATAAGTGAATACCTAAGTGGTTTCACCGTGTTGGCCAGGTTGGTCTCAATCTCTTGACCTCATGATCTGACAACCTTGGCCTCCCAAAGTGCTGGGGGCGTGAGCCACCTGTAGAAGAACTCAGATCTGTATGGGAATTCACTGTTCAAGCAGAAGGGTGTTTCCCTTTTTAAAAAAGTCATTGCCTTTCTATTGGTATATGTTACTTTTGAGTAGGATAACAATTAAAACAGTCAAACTGAGACCTTTGGAAAGTTAAAGGGGGTTGCTTTAAATAATTACGCCAGGGTATTGACTATGAATTGAGATACACAGTCACTCTTATTTTTGAAAGGCATTCTTCTTTCTTTACCTGTGATAATAACTACAACGTGAGAAATTCGATACATTTCGTAGTTAATGTTTGCAAACTTTTCTATTTGTAGACGCTTCACTTGCAGTCAAATGTTGGGTGTCTTTTGCTTAGTCAGTCATGACTTTCTTATCCAGAAGTCTGTGGGCAGCTCTTGGCCAATGCTTAGTTTTTCCTATTTTTACTGCTTGTGGGATAATGTCCCACTGCATTCTGTTTCAGCTTCTTATAACTGGAAGCATTTATTATGTCACATAGCCTTTGCTCTATTTAATTCACTCTCTGTTTCTATGCAGTATTTAGTCTATCTTCCAAGAATTTCACATGGATTCCTTTTCCTCTTGCTGACTGTATTTTAGAGGAAACCTGTTGATCCCTTTCCAAGCCTTCAGTGTTCAGAACATTGGCCAAAATCAATTGCGAGCAGTAGAGAATTATAAAGTATTCTGAAAGTGTATGTTATTTGAAAGGTACATGTTATGGAGATTTTTATATTACAGTCTTTTAATTGTTATAAGTGGGCGATGGGGTGGAACCCTTACTGTCATTTTGTAGTAGATTTCTTTATGGTTTATGTCTTAAAGAAAAGGTATATTCTTATACTAGTTAGTTTCTGGTTTTGTTCTTTTTCTTTCTTTTTCCCTCTTTTTCACCATATACCTCCTCCTCTTCTTAGCATCTGTGCACAGAGAGCACTTCATTACACACAAAGCAGTAAGCAGAGTCAAAAATAGAAAAACTGAGAATGTAATGGAGCTCCTGCACGTTAGTGTTGCTTGTGTTGCTGCCTTGGACACTGTGTTTATATTCTATTTTTGGCTTGGCACTGGAATAATAGGAATAATCAGTTCCTACTCTTTGTTTACTATAAAATTACTGACCATTTCCTAGATTTCCACATCAGCTCCAGTGCAAGAGTTAGATAATGTCTTTGAGGCTCCTCTGCTTTCAAATTGAGACTAAAGTTTTAGTTGATTTCTTTTGGTGTTGAAAAACTGAAAGTGTAAATATTTTTCTGATACATGTGAAAACTTGATAAGAAGAATATGTCAGCCAATACACGGGCAAATTATGTGAAAGTTTGAATGAGATTTCAGACTATCGAAACTATATTTAGGATTAAGACATTCAGATATTTCTAATGTTTCTCTTGCTTGTTTTTCAATTGACATTTCTAAACATATAAATGAAATCTATCCCACTTTGTGACAGATGTAGTCTTGAGAAATAAAGCGGAAATACCTAACTGTATTTGATATCCAACCATATAACCAGAAAGTATTGATACATTTGTTCTGTCTTATAATTTATGATTTTAGAAAATATAAGCTCTTAGAAGAAGGAGTCCATGATTCAGAAGGATTTTGTATAAGACTCTCCACGATATGCCGTGAAATCCTAATATTTTCAAGTTGGAAATAACCTTGCAGCTGGTAGTTAAAACTACCTCCCCCAACCGTTTCACAAATGAGACCATAAAGCTTTTAGATAAAGTGCCTCCCCATACACTTAAAATAGAATTTCATTTATAGAAATTAATTAGTATACATTTGGCAGGATGATGATTATTTTGTGAAAGGCTATGCATGTGGTCTTATCATTGAACAGAGGCCAGAGTGTAAAGTAAATGAACTTTGGAGTCAGACCAATTGGGCTTCTGACTCTTGCTCTGACTCTCATGTAGTATCACTTGAAAGAGTACTTTAAAATCGGATACTATTAAAGAGTGCTTTAAAAATGGGACAATAATATTTTCCTCATGGAGTAGTTAAGATTAAATGATATAAATTGTATATAGCTTTTGACATATAGAAGATACTAAAGAAATGTTTTAAAAATTATCTTTCCTATTAAAAATTCATTAAAAAAGAAATGGAGATGAACGTTGTATCATTAGTATTGGGGAAATTATTTGGGTTAATTATATTAAAAACATTTTGTCTATAGGTAACAATATTTGTTACATTACAGTTTACTGTGTATTAAAACCAGGGGCTTTATTGATGGGGTAGAATCAAGGCTTAATTTTCTAGATTTTTTTGGTCACCCAATTTGAAAATAGTTGGTGGCAAAAGAAATGAAAGGGAGTGTTTCTGTTACCTACATCTAAAGAAGTACCAAAGGCTGATAAACATGCCAGTTTCTCGGAATGTCAGTTCTTGGTGCATTAGTTCCTTCCAGTTTCTCAAGCTAAAGAAACACATATTAAATTCAGTAATTGTCTCTTGCCTTTGGATAAAACTCTTCAGTGCTGGCAAGGAAACTAATAAAGTTACAAACCCCTTGCCGTTTCTCTTGAAGTTTGTCTTTTGTTTGAGAAGGTATTGTACTGTTGCCACTTCTCAGGGTCTGTGCACCTATGCAGGTAAAATGAATCTTCTCGCCTCATTTGACACCCCTCCAACCACTTCTGTCGTTTAACACAACAGAAAACCAACAATCAAAGAAATTTTTACAGACGGGAAAGGACTTTGGAGGGTTTCCTTGGTCTCAGCAAATTAACCCTATTAACTGGGGAGGTAGGAGATAAAGACACATTAACTTCCTAGGTAAGAGAGGGAAGGCACAGAGGAGATGCTAGAAACCTTAAGTAAAGTGGTAACCATAAAAAAGTGCTTTTTCAGTTGTTCTCTTTTTTGTTGTTGTTATCCAAGAGCCTTCTTATCATTTGCCTCATATTAGTCTTACGTAAGATTTACGTTGTTGCTACCTTATGGCTGAAATGAGTAGATATCAAAAATTAATTGCATAATAATGGCATCACACGTTGTAAAGAGCTTTGCAGCATGTAAAGCATTCACCTACCTCATTTCATTTGGTCTATCTCACAACTGTATTAGGGAGGAGTGGGGGATATTATGGTCCTCATTTTAGGGATTGGTATTTATGCAGAGTCAAGAGGCAGAGTTCTTAGCAAGGCCGGAGCTAGGAACTGTGGCCTGTACTTTTAATCCTAGCATAAGCATTATTTTTTTTTCTCCGTAGAGTACTATAAATCAGTTGAACACGTGAATAGGACTAGGATGGTGAAACTAATACTTATTACCTTAATTTTACTTGTCTTATTATTTAGCCCATTTAGCTACTCTTAGTCTCTAGGTAGAATTTAAGCAACAGAGTACAGAGGAATACACATGATAAAATGTTTGAGGATGCATTTAGGTGAATAAATTCAACATTACTTTAATTGAGTTAATGAATTATTGGATCCTATCTGACCTATACTTGGTGTTACTACTTCCTGCTAGTTTCATTCTCTTTTGCGGTTAGAATTGATAACGTGTTGTAAGTTGCGTTACTTGTTAAATTAAAGGTTTATTTTTGTATTTCATGTTTAGTACCTGGAGTAGAACAGAGAAATTATTATGTCTGTGTTCCCTTGGGACTCATTGGAAATTGTACAGTGACATCTTCTGGGATTTAGTCTGGTAAGTTGTATTTTGCTTTTTCTGTTTGTTAACAGTTGTATGAACATAATACCATAATGTGTTTTAAAGACTACATAAATAAACAAGTGAATGTGAAATGTCGGTTAATCAAGTGAATGTGAAATGTTAGTGTATTATTGCAAATATGTATACTATAATTACAAATTTTTAATGGTGAGAAATGAAATTATTGTTGCAATATGCAAGCATTTTATTTGAAATATTTGACTATCTAAGTTTTCCTTCTTTTAAATGCCCGTAAGATAAAGATCTTATGTAAAGTAGTTAGAGGTAGTTGCTCCAATTTGGGGCAAATTTTAGTAAAAACATTAATCTCCAAACATTGCTGAAATAATTTGCAAAAAATTCTAGTTATATATGATCATACATAAAGAATGAGCTAACAGGTATCTGACAGGAGCATTGTTTTCACTTAGACAGCAGTTCACTGCAAATGTAACATTCTTTTTATCACACCCTGAATTTAAACTGTTAAAAATATGCAATACTGTTTTCTTCCTTTAGTTGTCTTTTTTCAGTGTGTCATCTGTGTATCTTTGCTGACGTAGTTGTCCACGTGGCTCAAAGTCTTTGAAGGGGGAAAAAACTTCATAATGAGCTATGGTAGCTCTTTAGCATTCTCAAGACTATATTAGTGTGACTTCATGTTTTGGTGTGTCATTCTACTCGGCCATTATCTTTGTACATCCTTGCTTTAAATTATGTAGAGAGGTCATAATCCTTGGAAATAGGAGAGTTTCCTATAAGTGATTTCTAAATTTCCAGTCAGCAGTACAATGATTCAAAGGAATGTTAGGGAAAAACAGATGCTTTAATCTCATTAAGTAGATAAAACCTATTAAATTTATGAAAATGCATTTTAGGACATTTGAAAAATGGAAACATTACTAAAATTTTCAGTTTTGTGGAAAAGAGCGAGAAGTTTGAAAACCATAGTATGAAGTACTTTGAGAGGATATTGAATAAAAAATAATGTGGCCTGGTCACTGACTCAGCTCATAGAAACAAAGCACAACACTAGGAGCAGTAGGTAGAAGCTACAGGAATATATGTGTGTATATCTATGTCTATCCGTCTTTCTCTGTATATGCCTATATTTGTACAGTTGTCCCCTGGCATCCATGGGGAATTGGTCCCAGGACTTCCCCCAGATACCAAAATCTGAAGATATGTAAGTCCCTGATAAAAAATGGCATAGTATTTGCCTATAACCTATGCACATCCTCTTGTATACTTTAATCTCTAGATTACTTATAATAGCTATTATAATGTACGTGTTACATAAACAGCGGATGTACTGTATTGTTTAGGGAATAATGACAAGTAAAAAGTGTATACATCTTCAGTATAGATGTAATTTTTTGATTTTTCACATATTTTCTCTCTGTGGTTGGTTGAATCCATGGATGCAGAACTCATGGACACAGGGCTGACTGTATATATGCAAGTACATACAGATGTATATATGAATAAATCAACGTTCTAGCAGAGCTGCACAAGGTGAAATGAGTCAACTTGGGAGATAGTGAGTTAACTGTCACTGAAGGTGTTCAAACATACACTGGGCAACTATCAAGATTCCTTTTGATTCTGAAATTATATGGTACATGAATAGGAGGACCATCTGAAACTTGGAAATATGTGACAAAGAGTTCATTTATTTTTAATGTCAGATTTATTGAAGTATAGCTTACATAGTAAAATTCATCCTTTTAAAGTGTACAGTTTGATGCATTTTGACCAACGTATCCAGTTGTGTGGGACCACTACAGTCAACAAATAGCATATTTTCATCACCCCACAAAATTCACTTTTGCCCCTTTGCAGTTATCCCCTCTCCCCACTGATTGATTTCAGGCCAATAGTTTTGGCTTTTCCAGAATGCCGTGTAAGTGGAATCATGTAGTATACAGGTGCAACATCTGCCTCTTTCATTTAGTGTTTTCTTAGTTTGTTCCACTTCATTGCTGAGTGGTATCCATCCATTGTAGAGATGGACCGCAGTTTGTTTGTCTCTTTCCCTGTTGATGGATATTTGGATTGTTTCCAGTTTCGGTGACTGTGTATGAAGCTGTCATAAATATTCACATTCAGGTGTTTGTATGGACATGTATTTTCATTTTTCTTGGGTTAGATATCTATGAGTATGGTGACTGGGTTGTTTAATGTGCATTTGTTCAATTTTATAAGTAAATGCCAAAATAGTCTCCAAAGTACCTGACAAAGGCTTCTAAGTAGTTAAAACAACTATACCAAGATGTATGTAGATGAAGGAGCCCAATTCTCATTCAGCACAGATTTATTTTTATTTTACATACAGTTTTAACACGTTTGGTTAGCAGATATTTTCAGCCCACAGCAGATTAGGAACAGTAAATTAGAAGGCCTACGGGTAGGTTGTTAGCAATTATAAGCAGCCAAAAATTATGTTCACCAATATGACTATACAGTAATTACTGATTAAAAACAAAGCAGGAACTTACAAGAGTGAAACTCTTCTGATAAGTTCTATCTGACAAGTTCCCAAACCTGTATGCATATTAGAATCACCTGGGAATCTTTTATAAATTGCAGAACCCAGGCTACATCCCAGATCAGTTAAATTACAAATCTTGGGTGGAACACAGACATCAGTATTTTTTGAATCTCTTTGCATGATTCTGTTGTGTAGACAAGTTTGGGAACCACAGGCTAGAAGCACAGCATGGACTTGGAGCCAGGATGCCTGGGTTGTAATTATGGGCATTAACTACCTATATAGCTCTGGGCAGGCCCCTGTCTTCATGGTTTCAGTGTCTTCTCTATATTTGGAGGTAAATGTTCCAGGTAGGTTATTTCCAAGATGATTCTGGCATTAAAACTATATGACTCTAGCCAGGGGTGGTGGCTCGTGATTGTAATCCTAGCTACTTGGGACGCTAAGGAGGGAGGATTGCTTGAGACCAGCCTGGGCAACACAGTGAGACCTCGTCTCTAAAAGTATGAAAGAAATAATTAACCCGTTATGGTGATGCACACCTGTGTCCCAGCTACTTGGGAGGCTGAGGTGGGAGGATCGCTTGAGCCTAGGAGTTTGAGGTTACAGTGAGCTATCATTGCCCCACTGCACTCCAGCATGGGTGACAGAGCAAGACCCTGTGTCTAAACAAACAACAAACACAAACACAAAAATAGGTGACTCTAGATATCATAGATATTACCAGACAGGTATTAGCCATGCTTAGGAGTTCCTGTTTCCCTAATAATGGCTCTATTCCAATGGTTTGATTCAGGTACCTCTTAAAAAGGATTTTCTTAACATGATGACATTTTTATTCTGTATATTTAAGATAGTTATGTTGATATCTGTTTTCTCTTATATGGTATTGCTGTATGTTGCTAAAAAAAAGGTGGAAGCATATGGAGCAGTGTTTTGATTACTGGGAATGAATTTTTTTTATAATCTTTATTTAAAAATTTCTCAGAATGCAATTTCAAAAAGAATTCTTTGTATAGCAGTTTTGAAACTTATCAGCTATTTTCAGAGCTGGTCTAAGGAGCTAAGACATCTAGATCATATTTTCAAAATGTTGCTCTTTGTGCCAAATAGATAGGAAGCTTAGCCTCTTGAAGAGTGTTCAAAGCTGTGCAGACTTCTCTCTTGACTGTTCTTGCTGGTGCCTGGGGTTCCACTGACGTGTGTTATGGTTTGGAGCTGTTTGCTTTAGTCTCAGCCAGAATACTGGTGTTGGGGTATTGAATGTGGTGCCTAATGCTTTTGAAATTTACACTGTATATATTTTTCTAATATATATAAATAAAATGTTATCTTCTCTTTTTTGAAGGAAAATTTACATTTAGTTTATAAATTTCTTTAAAGAGGTGTGTAAGTGTTTTATGTGAAAATACTGTCAGGAGATTGGGGGTCAAAGAATGGCTGTCATGTCCCTTTCATTTATCTTTCCTTTTTTGGAAAAATCAAATACATCATCAAAGAGAAAACATATCATCTTCCTTTCTTCTTTTGATAATTTCTATTCCTAAGCAATAGAAGGAGAAGCAGGCACTCTTTGAGTGACTGTATAGAATGTACTCTTTAAAAGTGTTTACATTAATTTTTAGTTATATAAAGTAATACATTATCCATGTAAAAAACAGAAACATTATTAATACAGTTTTGTGAAGGTTGCTATAAAAATCTGAAAAGAACATTCTTTGACTCAGCATTTTTACTTCTGGAATTTCTTGCAGAAATATGTGTCTGTGTGTACACTTGCATTTTTTCATTGTAGAAAGAAGTAATCACTCATTCTCACATTTGTAAATACTCAGGAAAAGGAAGGATGTATCAAAATATTAATAGAGGTTTCCTCAAGATATGTCCAGGATTGGTAGGGGATGAAGAATGATTCTGCCATTTATAGTATATCATTATTTGGACTGAATAGCTTTCAGTTTCCATGTATTGCTTTTATCAGTTTCAAAAACAAGGAAAAACAGTTATTTGAGCAGGTTAGTGGGGTAAGAAAAAGGTAGAAAGTATGTGGAAGGGAAAGGTGGTTATAAAAAATGTTCATGGACTCTAAGACCTCTTTGAGATATGTCTATATGGTTAAAGAAATTAGCAAGCCGGATGGTGCCCCTGGCTTAGAGCCTAGTGAAACAATTTTTATTTCTTAGAGTGTGTCACTGACTCAGACACCCTGTAGCGTAGGAGCTGACTATGCGCAATATCTGGATGTATCTTTGTGTTAAGTCACATTCTCAGCTTTTTGGAACCTTCGCTTTTCTTTCTCTTGATGAGAATTACATTTTACCTTACCTTTACCACATCCCGCCTATCATGTAAAATATGTTTGATAAACTAATTCATTCTGTAATAGAGAAAAATAAAGGCGTTTTAAGAGAAGACAACAAAAAGTGTTATTTAACTTGGTGGAATGGGTATAACAATAGAATTTCATGCCTTTGACATCTCAACATCTTAGCTCAAGGTTCAGGGAGTTGGAATTTTTTTAACGGGCATGCTACTGATGTATAAATGAACCCTAAATATAGGCAAGCTAATGAAGCAATTAATTTTTTGAGTTTCTTAGATGAAATTCAGGTATTAGGATATAGTATTTCTCAAAAAGAATTCTTCCTATAGCATTTGTCAGACTTACCACCTGTTTTCAAAGTTAGTCTAAGGAGCCAAGGGCATTTAGGTTATATTTTCAAAGTATTGGTATAAATGCCCCAAATTTAGGTTTGGCCTCTCAGAGAGTATTCAAAGCTATGCAGATTCTATATGGGTCAGAGGCTTTTGAACATGGTGATCCTGGTGCACCAGGTTCTCCTACACATGTGTTGTAATTTGGACATATTTGCTTTATTTTTAGCCAGAATTTACAATTTCATTCCGTACCCAATGTTTTGTGTACATGTTTTTTTTTTTAAGATGGAGTTTTGCTCTTGTTGCCCAGGCTGGAGTGCAATGGCGCATTCTCAGCTCACCGCAACCTCTGCCTCTTGGGTTCAAGCAATTCTCCTGTCTCAGCCTCCCAAGTAGCTGGGATTACAGGCATATGCCACCACACCCGGCTAATTTTTTGTATTTTTAGTAGAGACAGGGTTTCGCCATGTTGGCCAGGATGGTCTTGATCTCTTGACCTCGTGATCCACCCGCCTCGGCCTCCCAAAGTGCTGGGATTACAGGCATGAGCCACCGCGCCCAGCCTTTGTGTACATTTTTTTAAGAATTAGTGCTATCTTTTTCTGGTGTCATCTAGTTGGATCCACATAAATTTCAGCAATATAGTAGCATCTATGAACATTGCCAAATCTTTCATGTTTTATAAATACATTGGTGCCATTGTTACTGATTGGATTGTGAGGGAATTTGGTATTGAAGACCTTAGGTGTCATTTGAAAATTTGTGTTTGTTCCTGGTACATCTTAAGAAACTCAATTTCAAAAACATTGTTTAATTACAAGTTGACTTTTCTATTCTTGTTTCATTTTTTGTTTTAGTTTTCTTCTATCCACAGACATTTTGCTGCTTCTGTAATTATTAATACTTTTTCTGTTTCCTATTTACAGTGTATTTTTGCTTTAAACTGTATATGAAAGACATTAATGGAAGCAAGAAGGGTATCTTTGTTCCTTGAGTTTTAGAGCTCTGGAATGTAGCAGTTGGCATTAGACCTGATATCTTAATTCACAGGTTATTCTTATTGATGCAGTGGGATGTGTGGCATCTGTTGCATTGTACCTCTAGTAGCATTTATGAGAGTGCTTTGTAATTTTTATCTTGGCAGCAAGCTTTTTGGATACAAGGTTTATTTGACAATATGAAACAAAATGCTGAGTCATGAATAGGCGTATTAAAAATAACAAGCCTGTAAGCAGTTTTTTTTTTCATGGGAAAACCTGAAGAATATACTGCTAAACACAGGCCATCTCCAGTTATAGTCACCATAGCTGAGTTTCCTGATGAATGTCTTTCTATAAGAAATTCTGCTGTGGAAAATGTTGGACATCTGTATGTCAAGATAGGTTGACTTTGAGACTGTTCTGTTCAGTTTTTACTGTCTTTAGTGTCATCTTTGTTTTTGTTTTTAGAATTCTGGAATTAGCAGTTAACTAGACTTCTTCCTCTGCAGATGAGGAAGTGTCTAAAGAGCTTCTGTGCATTGTAAAGATAACCTGAGCAAGTTGATTCTATAACTGTTCTCAGGACCTTGCTTCAATATTTAAATCTAGTCAGGAAATTCTCAGGAATGTAGTAGCATAAGTGTTGCTTTCTGAAGAATGGGAGGTATGCTGCTTATTCAGCATTCAGCCCAACTACTAATGAAATATTTGACGACAGCTGTCTTTTCTGAAACCCAGCCTCTACCTAGTTTTCCTGGTGCCACATAGTAGATACTTTTTAGAAGGGCAATATATAAGTAAAAAGAATCCTTTAGGAAAACAAAAGCCGTTTGTGAGAGTCTTGTTTCCAGCATTCATATTCCTATGTGAATATCAAGACCTGAAGTTGTTCTTGTACATAATAGCAGTATATCGTAGAGACCAGTGAACCACCCAATGAGCTGTTAGTTTTGAGAATACATTATTTGTAGTTTGGAGCAAAAGTACTGTTGTTTGATAACCAAAAAATGCAAAGTTTTTCAGCTCTGAGAATTGCTCATCGAAGTTCAGCAGATAGCAGCTACATATGTTATGCTTAAAATTAGCCTTTTCATGTTCCGGTGGCTTGAGACCATCCCACAGGAGTTTTCCCTAGAATACTGACCTGTTTTGCATTGGCTTTAGTTGCTCCCTTGAGTTTTTATGTTGGAGAATATTAGAAATGCTTACTCCTTCAACTTTCTGATTAGATTGTGTTTTCCATAGTGAATGTTTTGTCTACCTCAGTAAAATATGGTAGATTTCATACACTGGACTGCCTGGTTGAAATTTCCAGAGCTCTTATATCACATTTGTATCTTCTACTTAACAACCTAGGTTAAATCATCGTCTACCAGGTTGATATGTGAAAATCCTATTTGGATAATTCTCTGCCCAAGTCAGTTGACTTTTTTTTAAAAATAGTGTTATTGGCTGTTGGAAACTTACTGATGAGTTACTCTTCTAACAATAGTGTCTATTTCATATCAAATCTGATTTTGACCTTTACACTTGTCTTCACATTTCTAATTTTCCAGGTACTTCCAGGTATTTTCTAGCTAATGTATCATTTCTGCCTGTTTTTCTAAACTGTTGTGTCCTTCTATGCTTTGTCTTCAACCCCCAAGGATTCTCAGAATTTCTGACGATTTACCTTGACTTAGGATTGACTTAGTATGGGGACAAGCTTTTGATAATTCTGTTGACCACAAAAGCCTGTACCCATTCCTTTTTACTGCAACTTCGTGCACTATTAACTTGCTTAGCAAATTTTTTCCCTTGTAGACAAAAAAGATGAATTTTAACCTTGCTTTCGTATGAATTATTACCCAATTTGGAACGTGTGGGGTCTGCAGTTATAGATTTAAAGAAGTTTATAATATACCAAATGAGAATGCAGTAAGCCCCATGGTGGAACTCCATGGGTTGTCATGGAGTGCCAGATTTGAAAGAGACCTAGACCAGAGTCTCAGAACGGACGGACTGCTTGAGTGTCACTGCCTTGGCAACTCTCTTTGGGTGTGGCGCCCAGTCTGTGTGTGTGTATGTGCGCGTGCGTGTGCGCGTGCGCCCACTTTCCTCCATGGCCCTGGTTAGTTTTTTTGCCTCACCGACCCTCCTCTCCTTTTCAGGATGAAGTATCAGAGAAACAGCTACTACCTGTAGCTGCCAGTCAGGTTACATAGGTTGGAGGCCTTGGATATGGTCTCTTGTGTTCTTTCTGGGTTACAAATTAGTGAGAAAAGAAGGATAAATTTGTCATTTGACTCTGAGTAAATATTTGCTTGTTTAGCATAAAAATTTGTTGAAGCTTCATATGTCTCTCTAAAGTTTAGCTAAGAAGTCTTGTATGCATATCAGAGTAGCTGGTAGTCACCTGTTATTCTAGTTCTATCAAGAGAGAAATATCTTACTCAAACATAATTTATTTTATATAAATAATATAAACTATAATATAATTTATTTTTACATTAAAAATATAAAGCTGATTACATCTAAAAGGGTTCAAGGACTAGAGTATTTTGGTTAAATAAAAATGGGAAATAGTCGAAGGTTTAGAATAAATAGTAATACTTTACTAATCTTTGGCATTTGCTTTATTTCAAAAATTGTAATAAATGTTTGTTTTTAGTGGGGATCATAGGGAGGACAGGATGGAATCTGGTAACTTCCACAATCTTCTAATGAAGGAAATTAGAACATGCATGTAGAGGAATAAAGTGCTGGGTTGTTTCTTTTTTTTAAAAAGCTTTCTAATCGCTTGGATTTTAAATGCATACCCAAACTTCAAGAAATACTTCAATAGGAAGTGGTTGTTTGTCTTGCAAAAAGATTCATAATAGTTATTTAATAAATTTTTAAGTAAATTTTTCATCTTAAAATCAGTTGGCATCATTGTGATTACAATCTGAGATACTTAAAACCATGTTATCTACTTCCAATTGAAAAACAAGTACAAATACAATTTTTCAGAAATGACGTTGTCATTATTTCCCTTAGTATTTTATTTTCCAAAATGGGATCTGTCTGCAGCTTTCTGGGAACCTAGCCACCACTTGTGCTACTTCTTGTCAGTGGGGCTTTCCAAACTATGTAATGTGATAATCGTAAGGAACAATGTTAATATTCATTGTGATTCTGCCATTTATGAAACTATTCAAAAGTGTGATGGCTTGAGTATTGAAAAACAAAATGTCAAGTCCCTGGTATATTTTATGACTAAATAGTCAAGTAAAATGGCATCTGATGTTTTATATCTTTTCAGTATTAAAAATTACGTGGTATATTGGATTTAGGATTAACTTTTAAAGTACAGAATGATATTCTTTAAATAATTCATTGGGGATATGGAAGGAAGAACATTTACAAGGTTTGGGGAAACCTTCCCCTAAGACTCCTCATGCTCTAAGAATAGTTTTTTAAGTCTAAATTGGATTCCTTGCAGAAATTGATCAGCTCAATCAACTTTATTATATGTTCCTTAAAGACAAATTGAAAAGAATTGCAGGTATCAAGAGCTGCTTTAAATTAAATAACAGAAAAATTTAACTTTCAAGCCAGAAATATTTTGTGTGTTCTTATGAAACTGTCTGTGATTGCTTTCATTTGCTTAATGCTGAGAACTGTGTTTGACTCGCTTAATACTGCATTAAGGAATAAACTTTATATGATTGAGTAGAGTGCTGAGAAGTATTTTTGTTGTTGCTTTCTGTTTGCTTCTCCATCTGAACTTTTTTGTAGTACATCAGACTTTAATTTAACTTGCCTTTCAGTTCTTGGAGGAGGATAGGTAGTTACTATTTCATGCCCACTCTGAAACGTTTAGTAGACACAGATAACACGTCAGTGGTACATTAACTGTCTTTCAGGCAAGTGTTACTTCATGCTCCCTGAGACTTCTAAAAGAACCTGGTCTGGCCCAAGTTTCTGTGCATTATATTCCTCTGGTCTGGCCCAAGTTTTTGTGCATTATATTCTTCTAATCTAAGTCTGTTTACTTTTAGGATTGTGCAGACTGGTGCTTAAAATGGAAGTCGATATTAATGGAGAGTCTAGAAGTACCCTGACCACCCTGCCCTTCCCTGGGGTCGAGGCCAACTCCCCAGGAAAGGCGGAGGCAGAGAAGCCCCGCTGCTCCAGCACACCCTGCTCCCCGATGCGGAGGACTGTGTCAGGCTACCAGATCCTGCACATGGACTCTAACTATTTGGTTGGCTTCACAACTGGCGAGGAACTCCTGAAGTTAGCTCAGAAGTGCACGGGAGGTGAAGAGAGCAAGGCAGAAGCCATGCCATCCTTACGCTCCAAACAGCTAGATGCAGGACTTGCCCGTTCCTCTCGTTTGTATAAAACCAGAAGTAGGTACTACCAGCCATATGAGATTCCAGCTGTCAATGGCAGGAGGCGAAGGCGGATGCCCAGCTCAGGAGACAAGTGCACTAAATCTTTACCTTATGAACCTTATAAGGCCCTCCATGGGCCTCTGCCTCTTTGTCTTCTTAAAGGTAAGAGGGCTCACTCCAAATCTCTGGACTACCTCAATCTAGATAAAATGAACATCAAGGAGCCAGCTGACACAGAAGTGCTACAGTACCAACTTCAACACCTAACCCTCCGAGGGGACCGTGTGTTTGCTAGGAATAATACATGAATGACTTGCAGAGAGTTTAAACCAGTTTAGGTCAGCCTACGCTTGGCTAGAAAAAACCCACTGCTGTACTCTGTACATGACTCTTCACACTATAGATGGTTATATCAGCTAAGTGTTCCTGGAACATAAAAATTGTTTGGATCAAATTTTGAATACAGGAATGAAATCACAGGTACTTGGGGGGGGATATCATTCTAGAGCACGCAACTGCAAAGAAAACAGAATGTTGACTGTTAGTTTGTATAGCTTTTTAGCTAGGAAAAAAAGGCTCTGGTACAGTAATTTCATCTTTATGATTCTGACACTCAAATTGGGAATGTTACCTGCTTGGTTGTTGCTGACTTGATATGATTCATTAGAAATTTATATATTAAGTACTCAAGTACTTCTTGAATCTCTGTATTTTACTATAAATGTATGTAATGATTTGTTTTATGAAATTTAGAACTTGAACATTGCTGAATTGGACCACTTTTATTTTTAAATATTGAGTTCAAATATTTTATAACAGGTTTTGCACTGAAAAAAAACATTTCAGATTGACAAGAGAATAATCTTTCTTCACTTGCCTCAATAATATTATTGAGCAATGAATTTTTTTATTTCCGCATGGAAAGTTATTGATCTCTATGGCTGTAAAATATTTCTTTATAGCATTATTAAAGTGTGTCTTAATAAAATTAAATTTGGGATACAAAGTATTTATTTTACAACGGGTGGGGGGGAAGCTTTTCCAGAAAGTTTCCAATATGACGTTTTCATAAGTTGAAAAAAAACTCTCCTTAGTGCTTATTTTCTAACTTAAATTCACCTGGAACTTTAAAAGGGAAAGGATTCTTTTAATTGTGGATTACAGGCATAATACTGTTTGCATCTGAATTTTCTGTAAGTGAATAAAACTTTAAGAGAGGAACTCATGATTTTTATTATCAAATGATTAAGTATGAAGTGATACCATTCAGCATGGCATCAGGTCATTCCAGTTTTAGTTCTGTGCAACACAAGCACTCATTGAAATTCCAGTTTCTAGGATTAGTGTAGGAGCCTAGTGCTTCTACAGTTTTAATGGGTTAATCCTGGATTACTTAACAATTTATGTCAATTGCACTGGTTTAATTTGTTGCTAAAGAAATAATGCCCTGGCTTTAGTAACAAATACAGCTCAACTATTCTTGAATATATTTTGAAAAACAAAATGTATATGTAACTTAGCTTTTGTAAACGTTTCTATTTCTTTTTCCCCCCCTTTTTTGACTCTTAAAGGTGCAATTTATTACTGAATTGGCATTTCTGGCAGCATAGAACTGCTTACTTTTTATTTTGGGGGCTGTGAGTTTCTTAGGTGTTAGCAATCTTGCTTATAAAATAAGAACACCTTTTAATTAATGAGTGGGTCATTCTTGGTGCAATTGTGATTTTTCTTTAGCCAGAATGAATGGCAAACTCTATTTAGAGCAAAGTAAGTATTAGAAAACCCTAGGAACTCTTAATCAATGTTTATTACACTTTCAGTAAGGCAAACTATGTGAAAGAGCCTTGGGGAAGTTGGCCTATATCTTACTGAGTTGATCAGATTTCTCGTTGGAAATTTTTGGCTGTTGTATATTTTAACGTAAATTGCACCTTTGTAACATATTGTATTGGCAAATGATCACTAAGATTAGGTATGTCTATACAGTTATTAGTTTGACAAGAAATAGAATCCTGTCAGATGCCAAAGAGTGGGATTTTTACGTTTAATGATTAAACACCATTATTTATTGACAATTTACCCTGTGGAACTGTATTATTTCTAACTATGAAATAAAGGGGTGATGTAAACACACATTGTTGTGTGGTGCTTTAAAGAAGGTTCACCATCAACAGACTACTTACTGTTCAAGAATTCCACTGAAGCACTTATTTTAAGGCCCTGTTTTTGTTAAACAAAACAGTGACAACAACAGTAACAAAACCATTTACTTTTGATGCTCATTGGCATTTTAAGATAAAAGATGTATTCATGGCAATGATATGTATTCAAATCTATTAGGAAACACAACTGTTTGCCTGTGAGATCTGTTCTGCCCATGTGCCTAAGTTTCTTAATAATAGCTAAATAAAAATTTGTAGCTTTTTTGTTTTGTTCTGTTTTGTTTTTTACTGAAAGACAGGTGAAGCTCTGTGGCAAAAATAAAGGGGTTAATAGTATGAGATATGTCATACTTACTCTTTTCTTGATTAGTAAACATATATAATTTTAAATTTAGTTTCCCAGAAAGGAAGTTTCAAAACTCTAGGTCAGTAATTTTCACAAGGTATTTGCAGAACCCCTTTATTAGTTCAGCCTTACTTTCTCTGTACCCCATGGAATTGTGTCCTATGGTAGGTGGGAACCAATTGTTAAAAAAAGGATAGGCTAGATCTCTTTTGGTTGAAAAACAATCCCTTTTGACATGGTTTCTATTTTTTAACTTTTTCATTTTTTATTCAATTTAATATTCCATACTAAATAGGGCACACTTGGCCAGAATATACCTGATGATGTTATTTTACTGTTCTTGCCCTTAAACGTTGCAGTACTATATAACTTTAATTTTTTTTCTTCTTTTGCAAAGGTACCATTTGTTAGAAGCCCAGATGATGCGTAAGAGTTGCAATAAAATTTCATTCCTTGCCTCAATCTGAGGTGAGCTGCTTTTGCTCTTCTGACTTCCATTTGGTTGCATTTTACACCTCTGGATGCAGGGCCCCTGTAGTCAGTAGTCATGGAGAAGAGGCTCAATGGGGATGGATTTAACATGTAAAAACCAGTTCAGGACCCCCAGATCTTCTGCACTCCAGCCCAGCTGGGCTACTGTTCCAGGGCCATCAAGTCCTGTCCATTGTTTCTTATGCCTTGTAATAACCATCTGTGGTCACTGTGTCTTTTTCCTTCCCTGGGACACTTTATTTAAATGATTTCAATATTTGAGGTCTGAGAAGCTCTTTGAAGATTCTGAGTTAACTTTTAGAGGCAAATTAGTCTTTCAAAATGTTTCTTCAAATCTTAAGAAAAGAAACCTTTTTTAACTTATTTTTTCATTCTAGTATATTTTTGTCTCAGAAAGACTTTTATTCTATTATAATCATTGAACTTTTTAAAATAAACTTTTAAGTGACACTGGTCTAAGTGGTTCTCATTCAGAGAACAGAGGAGGAAAGACTGTCGTCATAGTTTATAAATGGCATAAATGCTCTGGAGGAGTTAGGGTTGAAAGAGCAAGAATGTACATTACTGTAATGCAGAGAGGACAGCAAGTATTAAGTAAAGTTCCCTTTTTAAACAATGTAATTTGATTAGAGAAATGGAAATTGATGAGGAAGATTGCCTTGGAACTATAATAAATGTGATTGTAAAGCTAGTAAGTGGAGACTGTCAGCACTTAATGATGCACTTCACTTTTACCTCTTTAGATAAGAATTATGAAATGGACTTCTTTGATATTTTCATTGGAAAAAAGTTAAGGATTTTTCTGGCTGAGAAGACTAGAAGAAACAAATGAAGAATGAGCTTGATTTGTTATTTGAGTTTGCTGAGTCCCCAAGGATACTTCTTTCTTTACTCTAGCCAGGGGAGATGTTGAATTTGTATTATGAAATGACTTTGTGCAAGGTTTTGTTTTCCTTCTTATTTGTTTATTTTTTTATTTAGACAGACTCTTGCTCTGTAGCCCAGCCTGGAGTGCAGTGGCGTGATTTCGGCTCACTGCAGCCTCCACCTCCTGGGTTCAAGCGATTCTCCTGCCTCAGCCTCCCAAATAGCTGGGATTACAGGCATCAGCTACCACACTGGGCTAACTTTTGCATTTTTAGTAGGGATGGGGTTTTGCCACGTTGGCCAGGCTGGTCTGGAACTCCTGACCTCAGGTGATCCGCCTGCATCGGCCTCCTAAAGTGCTAGGATTACAGGCATGAGCCACCGTGCCTGGCTGTGAAAAGTTTTATTAAATGGTTTCAGAGAGAAAGTCTGAAACTAAATTTGAATGTTGTCACCCCTGATTGTGGGATTGTGCTTGATGTACAGATGTATGGGAAAGCACAGAATGAGAAAAGGGAACTCAGCATTTATTAGACTGGAAGAGAGTAGTTGCAGTTGGTGCAATCCTTAAGTGATCCTAGCTGGGGTCACTTCTGGAAAGAAGAGCTTTGACACTTTTGCTTTAGTGGAAAGACACCGACACTGTCAAAGTTCCTTCTGACTGTTCTCAAGAAAGGATTCTTACAGTGATCTGGTGGAAAGATGAGGGAATGCTGGGTTCATGATATTGACCTTTAGCCTGATTGGCTAGGAAAACTATTCTTCACCGAACTTTTATGTAAAAGCATTATACATGAAATATATATTTGGAAGACTTTGAATCAGCTTTTGTCCCTGGAGTACTGCCTCAGTTAGGGAAAGGAATTTACACAGTAAGAAGTTTTTGAACTTAAAGAAATATTGATTTTGGCTAAGGGGTTGGAGCTGGGATGGCAAATACTGAGCATGCCAACCACTGTGCTCCTCGTCTATGCATGTGGCAGACATCACTAATCTATCAGAGCACATTCCCCCTAGAGTCCAGATGTGGATGCATTATCTTTCTTAACTTAGCACTTTAGGCAGCTGCTACTGAACTGATCAGTTCACTTAAATTGCTGATCTGTATAAAAGTTTTGCCTATCACATCCCCACACCCCTTGCAGCGTGCTACGACGTAAATTTAAAAAATAGTCAAACTTTTGGAGTAGACCAATCTGTAGACCATTCTGGATCCTGTCCTCTAACCAGAGAACAGATGAGAATGGTCCCACACTGTGACCCACAAGGCATCTACTGAGCATATGCTGGCACTCTGGGGACAGAAGGGCTTATGACAGTTTTTACCTTCAAGGACATGCTTATTATTGGGAAAACAGAAAGATAGCCTAAAAGGCATGCCAAGCACATATTTTGTAGACTAAGTGACAAGAGAGAGCAGCTTAAATCTCATGGAGCTGAAGTCTAAGAAAAAACAGACTTGTTTATTTTTCTCTCTGCCTGGCTGGCTGATTGGATGTGTTTTCACCTACATTGCTGATCTGTATAAAAGTTGAAACATAAAGATGTATTTCTTAAAAGTACCTTCATTGGAAAGCCAGGGGAGATGAAAAATGTGGGAAAAGCAATATCTTAACAAAATATTTGAATCTGAGAAGCATCAGGGCATGCCAATGATGTTCAGTTATTATATCCACATCTCTTTGGTAGGCTGCTGAGATGAACTGAATAGAACTAGAAAAGAAGAGTTAAGGTGGAGTGATACTGAAAGAACTGAAGCCTTGGAGCTAGCGGTCAGGGGAGGCAAGAGCTGGAGAGAATGAATAAGTAAATGTAAACTTCAGTGATACTTTTTCCCCTTGCATCGCCTTTCCCTTTTTTTCTGGGGCAGGGTAGGGTGAGAGCAACAGAGTGAGGTTCACTTAATTATTTAGGATCAGAAACACATTTTAAAAATGTCTATTTTTGGTATAATTTGTATAAGAAAATTATATGGAAAGTATTTTGCTCTAAAAGTTTCCTAATATAGATTATCTTTTGAAATGATCAAATAGAAGAACCCTGAATTAGTTGGTAGATTTATGTATATTATTTTCAATTGGATTTTTTTTTAAATACAATTTGGGCATTGTTTTTCTTTTCTTAATTTATACATATATTTTTAGTGTCATACTCCGCTAAGATTTTAATGCATTTACGTGGAAACATTTTTAAGGATCAGGATATTTATAGGATTGAAATATGTTTAGGGATAGGCAGTGTAAGGTAATATAGACAGTTCAAAAAGATAATCATTAAACAAGATGAATTGACTTTTTTATTAGGAGAAAATGACCTATTATATTGCATTTGGTATAATATTGCTTGGTCAACTTCTTTCCACCCCCTAGAAATTCAGTTCTTAAATATTTTCTGGGACAAGCTCTCAGAGTGACAGGGATGGGGATTGTATTTTTCTTCTTCAGATTTCCTTTAAATCTTTCCTTGATTTTTTTTTAAAGGACACTTTTGACTAGGATAGATACCAGAGAATAAATATTTAAAGTATGACTTTCCCCACTGGACCAGGTATAGAGGTGGTAGGAAATGCTTCAAATTGTAATGGTTCCTAATTTGTGAATAGAAAAGATGTAAGAGATACCTCATTTGTGTTATGCTAGATATACAATCCAATTAGTAATGAGATAAGGTTCCTTTATTGGCAACTAGATGAAGTGATATTAGAAGGTTATAAATGGAATGTTCAGAGGGCTATGATGGATTTTATATAAAAACGTATAAAAACAAATCCTTGTTTATAAGAACCGCTAAGACTAAACTACAGCAATGTAGCTGTGAGGATTGATTCTCCTTAAAATCCATGGATTCAACCTTTATTTACTCATCCACCAAATATTTATTGTGATATATCATTATGTACCAGCCTCAGGGATAAGTTATGGGAATAGTGTGGGAGTAAGACCCAAAACCCATAGTCAAGAGCAAACAGTTACATTTGTAAATAAGTGCTTGTCAATAAACAGATTTACAACTTTACAACTTTAGAGGAGAGGAGAAAGTACCTAATTCCGCCTCATGTGTGGGAAAGGCTTCACCAGGGAACTATGCTTGAGCCTGGAGAGCGAAGGGTTCGCTAGGTGGGGAGGAAGGGTGGGGCCCCCCAGGCAGAAAAGTGCCTATATTGGAATATATAACTGGAGAATGCTTCAGGGTTCATCCACTCTACTTTGCCTACTATCCAAACCAACCTGGACAGAAGTCTCTCAGTCACTTACATTTCTAAAAAATCTCCAGAAAAGGAAATATAGCTTGAGCCACATTAGCTGAAGAACTTACCAGTGGTGAAATTTCCAATCATGGTGTTCGAACTGCCAAATAAAATTTTGCAATCGGCATTTCTTCTAATCCAACAACCTTTTCACTTTTGAGTGATTTCCCCAGCCTCAAAGAGCCTCTTATCTTTTGTGTGTCTCTGGTGGTCCAGAATTTGCACAGATAATAGTTTTTTCTGTGTTTGGAAGACAAGCTTTTGGACCAGGTAGTCAGTGTTGGGCCCTATTTGGGGACATAGCTGAAAACTCTAGGCCTTGAGAGAAAGTCAGAGGAGCTCCATGGCAAAATTAGCCTGATGAGAAGAGGGGAGGGATTCCAGTTGTCTTTTTCTCCACTGCTCTTGTTCTTTCCCAGTGGGGAGTAGAATGCCCTGCTCTGCAAGCTCCCAAGCTCCACAAGTTCTCTTTTAAGATTAGAGGATGTCGTTCTGCTCTTGAGGCTCTAAGGTTTCTCGTGACTTCATTACCCTGGGCTGAGTGTGTCTAACCACTGTAATTACCTCCAGAATTCTCTGCAGGCCTCTTTTGAAGACTGAAAAAGATAATTTTACTGCGGGGGTAGGAGAAAGGAAGCAGCAATTGGAAATGCCTGGGGGCTGTTTTTATTTTTTTAATCTAAAAGTAATTTTCAGAAGCCAACAGCTCAGTTTTTCTCTCTTTAATGGGCCGGCTATAAATAAAGATACTTATTAAAATGCTAGAACCTTCACAAAAAATGTCCTATAGTTGTGACCATTTTGATTTTGTGGTTTTATTTATTTGTTTAGAGATAGGATCTCACTGTGTTGCTCAGGCTGGCCTTGGACTCCTGGGCTCAAGAGATCCACCCACCTCAGCCTCCCGAATAACTGGGACTACAGGCACATGTCACTGTGCCTAGCTTAGATTTTGTGCTTTTAAAGATAAAGTCTCATCCACGCTGGGCCCGCCACTTTTTTTTTTTTGCAAGGTACGGCTAATCAACATGAACCTTAATTTTATTTGTTCATAAAATGGGAAAAATAATTTCTACTTCACAGTTCTTATGAGAATTAGATATAATGTATGTAATATAAAATATCTGTGACATAACAGTTGCTGAATAAAGAGCAACCATTTGTAGTAATAAAACCAGAATCTGAAACCCTTAATTTGCCATGTTTTTATTCTCGTAACTGCTTTTAAAAAATTCTAGGTAGTAAAATAAAAGACTACACTTATATTTAAGCATTTTAGATAACATGAAACGTGTATGTGTGTGATGTGTGAATATATGTTTCCCTCATACCTAATCAATGAACTAAAATTGTGTTTTCTGAATGTGCTGTTGACATCATACTCAGGGGTATTGAGATGATCCAACTGGGTATGGGAAAAAAAATTAGATGTGCTTATAAAATTATTTTATCCTTTTAAATTTTTATTCTTTGTATACATGATATAGTTTGCTAGTATAGTAATAAATGCATGAAATATATAAATAAATATACATATATTGGAGATATTAATTCAATGTTTTAAACTTAAAAAAAATCTCATAACCATAAGAGTTGGCAACCACTGATCCAAATGGCCATTTATAACATAAACATAACACTTATGACAATTCATTTTAAGTTATATTTTATTTTTAAATTAGAGATAGGGCCTTGCTCTGTCACCCAGGCTGGAGTGCAGTGGTGTGATTGTAGCTCACTGTAACCACAAACTCCTAGGCTCAAGAGATCTCCTGCCTTGGCAAAAATCCATTATAACTTAAAAGTCCTTCTCATTGAGTCCAATTTACCTTCTTGGAATTTTATATTATTTAATGTTTGAACATAGGTTTGAGATTTAGCAAGATTTTTTTAAATGACCATTTTTAGATATTTATAGACAGTTTTATTTTGATTCTTACCTACATATCTTTGCTAGTAACTTTCTGTCCTGTGCAGTGGTTCTTTAATTGCTTGGATTTGCTTTTTGGTTCCAAATTTGAGGACTTGATATGTTTGGGAAATAAAAGATGCTAGAACAGAACCCACCTGTCTCAATAGGTCTCTGAGGTTTGCATCTGTGAACCTTTACTTGGGCACTCATATTTCTGGTTGGGGACTTCTTAAACCATGCAGTGAAACATTTACTAAATATCCCATTTGCAGAATCCATTGTTTGTGCCTAGAACGAGGTTGTGTTCTTGGCAATGGTTTTTAGTCATGTCTTTTAAAAGTGTGATACCTCTTTACTCTGCAGAGCTTTCTACTTATCCACAGTTCTCTGATTATTTAAACACCCTTTTTTAGAGGATTAGCAGAATTCCTAATCTTATTATTTGGCCCATGACACTTGTACACAGTATGTCTCCAGAGGTTGATTCTCTTGCACTGACAGGTAAAAGGTTCATATAGTTTCTATACATACTAGACTATACTATGTACTATACCGTATCATGCTTACTACACTAGGGGGAGGGGGTGGTAAAACCAAAGACTCTGTGTTCTGATACACTTTGTTGTCAGAAATTTTGGCAACCAGATCATAAATAACATGAATGACATAAAGTATGTCTAGAAAGTGGCTTCCTTCTTCCCTTCTCTCTTGACTTTTTTTACTCCTCCTGTCTGTTTCCTGATGGCTGCCACCACTTCTAAGAGCCAAAGTTGACCCAACCCTCTCAGCCCAGCCTGCTGGGTCACAGCATGTAAGGCACCAGCTTAGATGTGGTCCAAGGAGCTATTTTCCGGTCACCCATACATTGCGCTCTTCATCTTTAGGACCAGCTTGCTGTCATCAAACTAGGTAAAACCCCAGAAATAATTATTTGCTGTAGTTCACTTTGCTACAGTTAACTATAGTCAATGTGCTGCAAGGCATAATTGCGTGTTACTTTTTCATAATATGAAAAGGGATTCGTTTTCATTATTTCCTTACTCTCCTTATAGAGAAGAAAATATTTCCATTTCTTTCAGTCTATATATCATGACATATATGTTTACATCTCCCCCTTAGACTTGTATTGCTGTCATCTCAGTGCCCGATCTGGTTTCTAGTGAGAATTTTTTTGTTTTTGTCTAAGGTAAATAGAGAACCCCGTGGGGAAATTTTCAGTTATTTCTGCTGGGGTTTTCTTGAGTTGTCAACAATGCTCCTATTTGTTGTCTAGCCACTGTGTAAACTGACTTTGACAAAGACTGCTGGGAATTCAGCTTGTCTTCATTTTTCATAAAGAAATATATTAACTATCTTTTGATATTCTTTTCGAAAAATCTCTTGTGACTGGTGCTGTTTACTTTTTCATAGCTTCTGAGGTAAAAGCAAATTTTTCTTTTTTATGCACAACTGAAGAATTCTTCATTTTGTAGCAAAGCCTCAAAATGAGATTAATTCTTCCCTTTAAGGTGTCATGATGTATCTAGAAGATGGAGAAATGGCAAAAAAAAAAAAAAAATCAATATTTATTTGGTTGCAAATGAAAAAAATCAAATAGCCTGTCTGTTAAATCTGCATTCACTACACCCCTGTAGCTGTTAGTTTTAATAAAAACAGTGGCGACAATGGAAAATTGGGGCGGAGGAGGGCTTTGTGAGCGTTCGATTGGATCTTTTTGGAACTACAGAAATTTTCACAAAACATTTTGTATCTAAAGGCTTTTCAAAGCAGCATTCCATTCATACAACTTAGCTATGCAATCACAGTTTATAACAACCTGGGATGCAGTTGGTGGCTCCATCAAAAACTTGTACTAACAAGTTTCTTTATGTGGGCTGTATAATAAATAACTGCCCATTCACAGTCTTTGTGTTAGCATACCTGGGAAGTCTTGTTTTTCCTTCCTAAGGTATGCTGATAATAGGTGCCATGCATCATACTCATTCTATCAGTGCTTTGTTTTGAAATCAGTTACTATTATAGAGTGTATATATTTTTCTTTTGACAATTTCCTACATTAAAAGTGCTTAGGTTTATTCAAATTATGTATTAAGAACCTACCATCTGCATAGAACACTTTTGGCACTAAACCGTATTAGGTAGTAGATGGCTCTTAAAGATGACAGTTATTGGTCAGAAGCGTATGAGTTTTCCTTGAGTTAAATATTGTATGACTTTTATTTTGTGTAAATATAACCAAAGGTGTTATGGAGTTGGGTTGTCACGATAGCTTTATCATCAGTTTGACAATTTGATACTATTTATACACTATTATTAATGTATGATTCAAGGAAGAAACTAAAATTCTTCTAAAAAGAGAAAGAATCTTTCCAAATAAGTAATTTCACTTAATATTTTTAAAGTATGTGGACAAAAAATCTAAGTACAATTAACCTATGTATGAGGGCTTGGGGATAATTGTTCTAGATTTGTTCAAACCCTTATGAAACTGGTAGTGTCAGAATGAAAGGAGCAATGCAAACAATGTGAAAACTGAGAACAAAATCTGAGTTGGTTCAGTAACATTCACCCCTCCTTTTTTTTAAAGAAAATTATCACCTGGTTTAGATTTAAAAATAGCTTTTCAATTGCAGACTTCCAAGTTTATCTCAATGTTCTCAGCACTGTGGGCTCTACGTGGATGCACAGTGTGTGTTAACAGTGCTTTTGTAACCATCTCGGGATTTTTTAACGTCTTGTTATTTCTGTGAAGTCACACAAAAAAGTGACTACTGAAATATGCAAGAAATTAGAGCAAGGTGATAGGATCTGGAGCACCTTATAAAAGCCTGACCTTATGCTTTAATTTGTTTATCTCCCACACAATCTTTTCTTCTCAAAAGTTTGATTGTGTTGTAGTTGGATTTTGTTGATTGATTAGGACAATTATGCTGAATGACTTTAAAATCTGTTGACATGCACTTTTAGCCTGGCACATCTTGGTATTACTCAGAGAGGAACCAGAGAGTCCTTCTTAGAATTCCCAGAGTAGGACTGTGGGAAAAAACCACCTAAGAAAGAGCAGTGCAAATTTAGGGAAGCAGTGACTTTTGTTCTGCATGCATTTCTACTATTCAGCACTGCTAAGGTTGGTTATCACATTGAAAGCTGCATGACTGGAAGGAGCCAGGACAATCTGAAACCAAGCAGAATATGCAACTGAAAGAACATGCACCTAGAAATCAGACCAAACCTGGGTTTGAATTCTGGGCTTGAACTCTGGTGCTGACATTTTTAGCTATATGATCGTGACCTACTGTCTTGAAACCTAGTTGTTGTTTTTTTTTTTTATTGTTGTTGTTGTTTTAAATCATTGAGAATGTAGGCTAAGTTTTCATGTAACTGTTTAGCACAGTGTCTAGTGGAATACTTTTTTTTCTTTTCTTCAGCTTACTTAGGATAAAGGAACTTTCATAAGACATCCACTCACCTTTGACAAGTAATAAAGGATATTTGCATCATTCATTTTAATTGATTTTCATTTTTTTATTATTAAAAAAATGCCGTGGCATGTCATTGACCATGAAAACTCAGTTTATAAACACTTTTGGCCATTTTTTCTCTGCTTTAAATAACAAGTTATTTCAGGATATCTTTTATATTTAATATTATGGAATAGAAGTGATATGGCTGATGTCAAATCTAAATTGAGTTTCCAAGAAGAGTGTCTATTCATTGTGCATTTGCTTCCAGCTGAATTGTGAAATAAGTTTCCTCTCTTTCATATTTATACTTCATTTTAATGGTGAAGGCACTTTGTAAAAATAATGCATAATCAAACTTGCCTATCAAGGGAGAACAGCCTTTAGCCCACTAATTTAAATTTCTTTGATAACAAACAAAACACCCCGTCCTTCCATGGCTAAACTACAAAGCATCCTTTACTCAGATTGTGAAATTAATAAAATTATGTAATTTATATACATGCATTTTAAAATGCATTTCTTAATTGCTTCCAGGTCTAAATGTATAGGTTAGTTACAACCAGTTAGACTTTTACAGTGTTTTTTAATTCCTTTTTGGAATCAGACGTAATTTAGCTAATTGAAAAATAGGTTAGCAATTAACTGTTGAGGTGAAAATGTAGCCTTACCTTGATTTCGGACATTACCTTTTAAATAAGGTATAGTAAAGCTTTAATTTTGAGTCTTAGTTATTAAATCTGCTTTATGTTTTGGTATAATTCTAGGCAAAGACCTTCCAACTTCTTCCTTCTCAGTCCCAAGTCATTAAATGGACGTGGTGTGGGTCATTAAACAGATGTCCTGTTTCATAATTACATCAATTTATGAATTTAGTTTTGGAAATAAAAAAGCAATTGTGAAGTTAATACTGGAGATCATAGTAACTAACTTTCTTGTTCTTTTCTAAGTTTTTTTTTTTAATTGATTGTATTGGGGTAAGGGATCTGTTTTCTGTGTGATTCCCTAATCTACGTCATTAATACCTGATACAGGAGTTGTATGAGTTTGTGCCCTGAAATTGCTTATTTTTCGAACATCACGCTTCTCTAAGAAATATTTACTGAGGACTTCTTTTCCTTTTTATTCCTGAGACAAGCCAGGAACTTTCTAGATTAAACCAGAGCATTCCGATAAACATAACCTCATTTACACATTTAAGGAAAAGTCATTGAAGGTCTGTTCTGTCACAAGGGAAATCATTTTTCCTTTGACATACAAATGAGAGAGAAAAGTTAAATATAGTAGATAATCTTAATGCAGTGACCATGCCGAGGACCCAAAAGTGTGACTGTTTTCCAATTTCAGCTCAGTAAATGGGGGCAGTAAGCATAGGAACCCATGGTCAGCGAGAATGAATGAAAGAAAACAGCAGTGACCTTTGCATCAGGGGAAAGACATTCTGCTTCTGGCTTTTCGCAGCTTATGTGTTTGTGTTTTTAATGTATGACTGAACCTGAAAGTTCATCTCTAATCTTGATCCATAGGGAAATGGCAGAACTCCTAACAGCCAAATGATACAAATTTAAATTTCCTGTGGAGGAAAGGTCAGTCATATTCTGTTCACTGGGGACAATCTGAGCACAGCTAGCGATCCTTCTGATTAAAATTCCCATTGAGAGCTAGCAATTTGTCTGATTGGAAAACTATGTAAGTCCTTAATCACCTAGATAAGATGACATCACCAGGGCATCATAAACTGTCCAACAGATGAATAACCCCTCTCAAATATCCACTTCATTTTAAAATTGAAAACCAAAAACACAGGGCTGCATTTAACAGCAACTATTTATAGTTTTGTGATGGAAGGCCTCCAGTTTCCTATAATTCCCATTGTTCTCTAAAAATAAAGACCCATTTAACCAAGGAGGATTGGCAAGTGATCTTGTGATGTATTCGAGTTATTGTTCAATGTGTGAGACTAGGGAGGGTACCATAACATCGCATCAACACTTCTGGGAACCGGGCTAGATAGGGCACTGCCTTGGCCTACTGTATATACCTGTTTGCACACTTACTGTTGAAAATAACACTTCCGTAGTTGATTTCTGCTTTTCCAGTGAAACACATAAGCATTTTCATAAGATGAGCACACACCATATTTAGTTTGTGACAAGCGATGGACCTAATGAATTAGAGCAGCATGGAGATGATTCAGTTCCCTGCCTCCATCCCTAAGGCTCTTGTGTTTTCTAAATGTGGGAGTTTTGGTCTGTACCATCTCCATCTAACAGACCAGCCTATGAAGTCTCAGGCTAGCTTTTATCCTGAATTTAAAATATCCTGAGATGCACCATTTTAATCAGAGGCCTAGAAAATGATGTTGAAGAGGAGCCTAACATCCTTGTTACTTATCTCTAATACCTGTATTAGGTTTTACCTGAGAGTTTCCACTTAGAATTTACTTCTTTCCTGTTCAATTTCTATGTGGAAAAAAAAAAACAGATAAAACTGTAGTATCTGTTGTTTCTTTTTCTTGTAAACAAGAAGAAAGTTTAAAGAAACAAACGTGAAGGAAAGATATACATGCAGGTTAGGTGCATTTCCAGTCCAACTTTGAAATTACACAGGGAAGTTGCTGTCTTCCCATGCCCTGTCATTGTGGTGGGGAGCTCTGGAGAACCAGGGACAGTAACTGCATTCAGAAGGGTCCTCAGAGTCTTTATTTGAGGCTTCTCATCTCATCGCTGAAGGCCTGAAGGAGAATTTGGAGATTTCTCACAGTCGATAAAACCTGACATTTTGTTTTTAATCTCTTCCTCAATGTGAACTCTGTCAGATGCTCTGAGAAGACACCTTAACTACAGTTGCTATCCAGAGTCTAAAACTGCTCCAGAGAAGGGCTTTCTTTTCAAGAGTATGATAGTGAATGTACACTCTGAGCGTGTAGCTTTTCATATGAAATTATAATAAATTGTGCATGAAGGTGAAACACTGAGGAAGATGCAGCCTTATTGAATTGAATTTAGTGGATGGTTAATTCTGATGATGCTGAAATATTGCTCATTCTGAAAAAGGTACATTGGCGCCAGGAAAGTCCCTGATGTATTTGGCATGGAACGGTGACATTTAGCTATTAGGCTGGAGTGAAGTTCCTTAGATAGCACTGAAGGAGTGAGGGCTGAATACTTGAGTGGTTTCACTTGTAATGCATTTCTGCCTGATTACAATCAAGAACTTTATAGCTTTCCTAAATAGTAAATATGTGATCTTTATTTAAATGGATTTAGAAGGCTTAATGGTCAGTTAAGTAAGTTTGGGATATATATTTAAATGTGGAAGTTGGAGATTTTCAGGTATCAGAATGTAGCCATATATTTTGTGTCAAAATGAATTTATTGTGTCTTTCAGATAAATAACTGAAATATGTGGCAAAGTGGGAAAACATTGGCCCATGCTTAGCAGGTTTTAAAAAGCAAAATAATTCCAAATATTTATTTATTTTTAAAATGGACACACGTCGTAGGAAGCAATGAACAAATGAAGACAAAATCGTGGACTGAAAGCCTGATAAAAGTCTGTGGAAAAATAAAATTATTTTAAAAATTGAGGAAAAGAATCTTTAAACGTTTTTGCCGAGCCGAGTGTGCGATTTCATACTACTAAGCACTGATAGGGTGAACCTTGCAAGGTGATTAGGGTTTTTTTCTCACCATTCACATAGTATAAGCTACAGATAGTTGTGTCTTTAATGATAATCTGAATTTTAACTTCAGTTCTATACTATCTACTTTTAAGGCCTTGATACTGTGAAGTTATTTCTAAATTATTTTAGTACTAAATGGTTTTCATGAGTCTTCACATTTTAGAGAGAGAATAAAAAAATCAAAACTAATCTGCTTGGTGGCCATAGTGCTTTGCATCATGATTTGCTTTGCTGACTCTGAGGACAGTTGTATGTGAGTGACAGACCGTGTCATACAGTCTCCACCTCAAATGCTGCTCAGGCTGCATGGGGGTCAAGCAAGGACAACAGGAATCTGCGCGAGTAGATTATTTTTAAGGAGGCTCCAAATGGGATTTCACTTATTTATTTAGATTTCATTTGGAAATATATCTAGTTTTGAAATGGTAGCCCATTTGTCAGACATTGATGTAGAAAAGCAAAATAATAGTGATCAAGAGCTGTCTTTAGTGATTTGTGAGATGTATCCTATTTTCTATCTTGTGTTGTGATTTTCTACAATTTATTCTGGTAGAGTCCAGAAAAAAACACACACCTCACATTAAAAATACCCAACAGTATTAACTGAATATATTTGGCTAAAATTCCTCTACACACAGGAGAACTAAAATATTTAATATTCAATAGTAATGTTTAAAAATCTTTGCCAAGGTCACCTTTTTAAAAGCATATCAAGGATGTCTTATTTTGCCACCTTATCTAAAATTGCAAACCACCCCCAACTTTCCCTATAAACTTTGTTTTTTCTCTTAGTTTATGTGACTATCTAATGTATTAAATATCTTGCTTACTGTGTTTATTTTCCATTTGTTTTATCAGAATGTAAACTCCATGAGGGCAGGAATGTTCATCTGTTCTGCTCACTGTGGTGTTGACCTAGAACGGTGCCTGGCACATAGTTGGCACTGAATAATAACTATTTATTGAATGAATAAATTGAATTTTAAGAGACCCAGCATTTATTCATTCAACAGACATTTATTAAGCAGACACTGTGTGCCTATGCCTCATATAAGTACATATCTTGGTTTGTTAACACTTACTTTGTTAAATATGCAATTCCAAGCACCCTAATGTCCAAAGGGTCTATGATTTTCAGTATCTGTTAATCTATCGAACAATTTACTATATTCAATAGGCCCTACTGATTTGTAAGAATTAATACATAACTAAATAGATTCTACAGGGATAGTTTAAATACTAAGATTATAGTATCATGCGCTTTTGAAGAATGGGAAAGAACTGAAAAACAATAAAAAGAGAAATCTTCAAATCCTACACACGAGGTACTTGGTCAAATTAGGCAATGCTTTCCATCCCTTGCCGAGTCTAGAGGCTGTTACTGGCTTGTTGGGAGCACATGCCTGGGCTTGAATGCTGGCTGTGCCATTTACAAACTGTGTCATTTTAGACATGTTCCTTAGTATTTTTGTATCTCAGTGTCCATATCTGTAAAGTTGAGTTGTTGTGAGAATGAAATGAAAAAACACGTACAAAGTGCTTAGGACAGTGCGTGGAATGTGGAATGTACTCGTTGATGGCAGTGCTGCTGTAGGCACTACCTAGCCCAAGCAGTTTCTATTATTTGCTTGTTTTTGGATTTGTTTGTATTTGAAAATAGTGTCTGTGTATATTTTTTCACGAGAAGCAAGTGGCAAACTGAACAGAAAATACATTTAATGTATTTACACGATCTTTCAGATGCTCTATATTTGTTTGTGTTTTAAAAAATTAAGTACTGTGTTATTCACACTCTAATACTCTTGTCTTATTAGAGAAAGAGAAACAGGGATTATTAAACGTTGTCTAATTACCTTAGCCTGGTGTTGTTCTCAGCCTCTAGGGGAGTCAGGGATGTGTACACTGTGTACCCTGCATTCCAGAAAGGAGAAAAACAGGATAGAGATTATGAATTCAAGAAAGAATTGGGGGGAACAGTTTTCAAGTGCATTGCACCCTAGGGACTTGTGTCTGGCGTGGGGCTACCAGGGAAGAGACAGCAGAAAAGATAACCAGAGCTTGTGAGCACTCAATGTTGTGATGGAATCTGGACTCTGCTTCCTGGCAATGCAATCTTCAGTCAGCCCCCTGACTTGTCAGAGGTAGAAAACAGTGAAGATCAAATGCTGTGTAAGCAGAGACTTCCCATGGAATCTTTCTGCTGAATTAGCTGCAGTTTTGGGGCCAAATTCCCGAAATGCTATCAAAGTCTTCATTTTCTCACCTGTGTATTGGCCATACATTTTTTTCTTAACAGCACTGGTAAGATAAGGCATGAGCTAAATCACTTTGCCCTCTGCCTAGCAAATAAAAAAAAATGCATGGTAAATTGTTGTTCCTATGAGGGGGAATGCCAGCACTAAACTTAAAAGAGGTAGGGACTAAATGAGCTATATAAAGCACTTAGTGCATAGTACCTGTTTTAAAAATGTTCTTCCTTCCTTCCTTCCTTGTGGCATTCTCATATTTCTTTCAAGAGTAATTTCCACCTTCTGCTTCTCTTTCTCCTTTCCAGCAATGTCTCCTCGCTCGGTCTCTGTAAGTGATGCTCAAACAGTGTATCTGCCCACATCCCTTGCTTCGTGATCGTGAAATGCAAGATTCAAATGGGATGGCAAGATGGGCCACTTAGCGAATGCCACACATTTCATCTTCTTGAGCTTTCCCACTGAAAACATAGCCACCTACAGCTCTCTCTTCTTCCCAAAGATGATTACTCAGTACTTAAAATCACAGAATCCTACTGCTAGAGTTTAGGCCAGAGGTAGAAAGCTGAGGACTTGGGGGCTAATACAGCTAGAAACATTTTGTTTCACCTGCCTGGGGTTGGCACAAGTGGTGATTTAAAATTTTTGAATTAGTTTCTAATGTTTTAAAAAGCAAGATATTTCTAATTAAAATATAAAACACAGACTCACATGTATTTCCGGCTACTGTGAAAGTGGGGCAATCTGGCAACACAACGCCCAGATTCTCCTGGGTGACAATGGTCTGGAGTGGAGCAGCTGCCCACTGGTGTCCTCTAGTTAGACCCAGCCCCCACCACTGTCTGCCTTTATTTATATTACCTGCACAGCTCCTGACCATACAGTATCCCAGATCTTTCCATTTACAGATATGGGACTGGAAGCCCAACATGGCTTAGTGATGCTTACAGAGGGCAAGGTAAGCTGGTTACTGAGTGAAGGTGTGAATTTGTGTTTTTAGACTGTTAGACCTGTGCTCTTATTATCTCCTTAGCTGAAATGCATAGAAGATCATTATTCAGTGGAGGACAGGTTTTTAAGTGCTTTATGGTTAATTTTCAAATATCTTTGCCCATTATCTTTCTTGAGCAAATGTAAACAAACCCCCAAGTTCAATTTTGCTCTTCAGTTCCATGTCTTTCCTTCTGTTTCTGGCTCCTGGCCATACCCACTGTGCCCATTTCCAAGTTGTCAGGCACTGGCCCTGCTGGTAGACAATGTCCACTGAAAACTAGGTAGCTACATTTGATACTGTTTATCCAGGGATGCAAGCTCACATGCTATGGGAGCCAGGCAGTTAATGTGTGTGACAGACTGGGGTGACCTGGGCACTAGCAACCCTGAAGGAAGAGCACATTCCTATCTCAGCTCTGGTTGACAGATACCATGGGGGATTCCTGCTGCTGTCAGATCCCTTTATGTTTTTATTTTTAAGGAGAATCCCAAAGTTAGGATTTTAAATGAAAACTTCTGGCTTTAAATTTGGCAATTAATTTATACACTTAAATAAAATCATTTTGGCTAAAGAGAACATACGTTCAACAGTTTGTGAGTCCTGCCAAGGGAAAGTCTGGTTGAAAAAAGGAACAGCTGACTACTACCACCCTTGCCATTGACGGGGCAGCGAGAGATACACAGAAAGCACACAGCGTTGTTTTCAGGCAGACTTGACTGTTCTCCTCCTGTGTGATGCTAACTAAACCACTACTTCTCTGAGTTTCGAAACCCCCATTTGAAAAAGGCTTATAATAATCCCTTAGGTGGTTGATGTGAGGGCCAAAGAGAGAACACAGGTGCAGTACACAGAGCAAGCCAAGGGGTGTCTTAGCTCCCTTCTTGCTCTGCTAATATCGTCTTGTTTTTTTCAAAACGGTGTATTTGAATTTAAATTTGTATACTTGTCGCTTTGTTTCTTTTTCTTTTTTATTTCATAGTACTATAAAAATGGTGGGCTCTTCCTACTGTCTTGGCTCTCTCATGCCTGCTGTTTGAGGTCCTGGACTGAAAATGATCCTTCAGGAGAGAGAAGCTGTATTGAATGTTACCTGGTACAATTAGGAGATATCTCAAACAAGCTATTATTTATGAGATCGAGACAGGAATCAGCAATGAAATAAATTCAAATATGGTATTCCCAAGTAGCCATTCACTAAGAAAAAATATGCTCTGTTCTCAAGCAGTATTTCAGTTAAAACAACACATAAATGCCAGCAAGTTCATATGTCCCCCCTTATTTTTAGACATATTTTAATACTCATCACCGAAAAATATATTTTAGAGCTTTTTTATTTTCTGGGAAAATAAAGGTATTCCCAACTGGATTTGAATGAACTTTGAGAGAATTTTAAATGCCTTTAAGAATAATGAGAGCCTTCAGACAGTGGGATAGCAAGAGAATGCCCACCTCCTGCCTTGATGTCACCCCGAGAAGCTAAGCAGTGTGGGGAGTGAGATTAAGTTAACTGTAAACAGAATTATGGGATTTAGAGCCTCTATCTATTCATTCTGTTAATATCCAATTGGGAATTCTTTCATTTGTAACAATTCTTCAGTTAAAGAAGGAAGAAAAGTCACAAAGAAAAGTTTGGAGTTAGGAGAAACCAAGCCAGTCATATATTAAGATGGTGCCAGAGGTGGGTATCCCTTCACATTTATTTCTTTGTTTTTACGTAGCATCTCTATCTTTCTCTTTCTCTCTCTCTTCTCTCTGTCTCTCGCTTTTCCTCTCCCTTTGTCATCTGATAATATACAATGAGTGGCTTTTTATCTCTTAGACATTGATTTGCCTTTACCAAAGGAGGAGTAATTTTAGATACATCCAATTTTCAGAAGTAGAAGTGGGATGTGTGAGGCAAGTTTCAGTTTCCCCAGGCATATCTCAGCTTTAAAGGAAATGTTCCCATGACAAAAATAAAAAATATTTGATAAAAATCTTTTTATATAACTCCCTATAATTTTTTTCATAGTTTGGAAGTGGTCTAAGAGTTGTGTGATGTAGCCGTTGCTAGGGAAACTTGCTTTTTAGTGAACAGCAATTTCCAAAGCAGATGCATTTCCTCTCTAACTAATGAGTGTGTAAATGGTACCTCTACTGCGTTTTGCCTCAGTATTTTGGAAACAACTTGAACTATTTTCTTAGGACAGCAGATATCTGCTTTATAAAATTGAAGCAAATAGACTCCTAGTATGTTTTATTTATGTGCAACTTGTGGTGCATATTTCAAAAGCACATTTGCTGTTTTGGAAGACATTTTACACCTGTTAATGGCAGAAATTCTTGCTAGGATTTTTAAAAAGAAGTCTCCTCTGGAACGTTTAACTATGTTTGGTTGCATGGTACATTTCATTCTCACAAATCTAACCACATCGAAGGGAACTCTCCTGATTTGGGCTGGGAAGCCAACTGAAAGTTGAGCTGCACACAAGCAAATTGAATATTGTTATGCAAAGTTGGGTGGGAGCAAGGCTATTTCAGAGGCTATAACGTTTCCTTCCAGTTCACTGATCCACTAATTTCCATTCACTTTAAACTGCTCTTGTATTTTTTCAGAGAAAAAAAAAAAGCTATTTTCTACCATTTGCCCTGTTCCTAATCTTTGGCTTTGAACAAAATCTGTCTGGGTAACAAGAAGATATGGTCACCCTCCTGCTTTTATGGACAGCTGGCAATGGGTCCAAACACATGCAAATAAGGAATACAGCTATTTCCATAAAAGGTGGAGCCACATATGCCCTCTAATTATGCTCTCAGATTTTAGAAGGAGGAGAAAGATAGATTTAAGGAATTAGGAAAGGGAAAAGCCAGAAAATGGGAAGAGTAGCTTGGACATATAAAGTATTGTCTGAACAAAAGACAATATACAAACTTTTTAGTTATCTCCCTCCCTGAAAGAGACCTCTAAAAGTTTCTTAATTTGGAGGCTTTTTATAGTATCATGGAAATAAAAGAATATTGGCCAGCTTATTAGTGCAAACTCACAAGAACTCTCTTGATAGAATTGTGCAAGATTATATATGACTTTCTTTTTTTTAAAAAAGTCATTTACTCATTTTTGTCTTAGAAGTTTTGTACTTCTTTATTATGTCCTTTAGAGGGATTAAAACTATACTAATATTGAGTATATTAGGTGAATGGTTTTAGAGTTCAGTTAATTCAACTTGAAACTTTAAGCGTTTTTTTAAAGTAAAAGATATAGTTTCTTAATATAATACAGTTTCAGACTATACTGGCATTCTGGTTGTGGCATGTGTAAGGGAGAATGGCAAGGAATGCACTATTAATATTGTATCTTACGCAGGAAGTATCAGGAGGATTCTAATGCATGTAGCATAAGAGCTGAGTTTTCCAGCAAGTTATTTTGGATTGTAATAGGGAATGGTTGTGGGTTTGGTGAGGTTATTACCCCCTTTTCCCATTTGTATATTGAGCAGATAAATTATTTCCTTCTAGGGAATTGTGAATTTAAAAAATTTTTGAGTTACACATGGGAATAAAGTTTCTATTCTTGATGGACTTTTTTTTTTCTTTTTTTAACTAAACTCCAGACTTTATTTGAATTTCACCAGATTTTCCATTAATGTCCTCTTTCTGTTCCAAGATCCAGTATAGAGTACCATGTTGCATTTAATTATCGTCTCTCACTAATCTTTTCTAGTCTGACAGTTCCTGTCTTTCCTTTTTATTTTATTTTTTTTTTCTTTTCTAAGACTTTTAACAGTCTTGAGGAATATGAGGCAGGTACCCAACAGAATGTCCCAAATCTAGGGTTGTCTGATTATTTTTTCGTGAATAGACTGGGATTATGGGTTTTTGGAAAGACTACCACTGAGGCAAAGTGCCCTTCTCGTCACATTGTATCAGGGATAGATGATATCCATATTCCGCCACTGGTTACATTAGTCTTCATCACTTGGTTAAGGGGGTGTCTGCCAGGTTTCTACTGCAAAGTTACTGTTTTCCTTTTCCCTACTCTTTTATTTGAAAAGAAGTCTCTTATATTTAGCCAATACCAGACAGGGGGTGGTGGAAATTAAACTCCACTTCCTAAAGGGAGGGGTATATCTACATACACTATTAAGAATTCTTCTGTAAGAAAGATTTGTCTCTTCTAATTAGTTTATTTTTGTAATAATTTAGTTACATCAGTATGGATTCTCTTATATTTATTTCATACTTTGGGTTATAATCCAATACTGCTTTATTTTATTGCTCACATTGTTCCACCTTTGGCAATTGGGAGCTCTTTCAGGGTGGATTCAATGCTCCTTTGCTGTAGCCCCAGTTTTTTGTTGCTGTTGTTGTTTAGCACTTCTTTACTTTCTGGCACTGCAAGATGCGTAGACTGGGTGGCTTAAACAATGCAGTTATTTCTCAGAGTTTCTGAAGCTGTAAAGTCCAAGATCAAGGTGCTAGCAAACTCAGTTCCTGGTGAAGGGCCGCATTCTAGCTGGCAGATGGCCGCTTTCTTGCTGTATCCTCACATAGCGGAAAGAGAGAAAGCTCTGATCGCTTCTTCTTCTTCTTATAAAGACATTAATCCCATCTTGAAGGCCCTACCCTCATGACCTATGTAAACCTAATCACCTCCCAATGGCCCAACCTCTAAATTCTATGACATTGGGCATTAGGGCTTCAACATGAATTTGGGGGAGACACAAACGTTCAGTCCATAGTAGCCCTAATACAATATGAATTGTGTCCTTATACGAAGAGGAGATTAAGACACAAACATACACAGACTGAGAACCTTAGCAAGAAGCCAAGGAGAGAGGCTTTAGAAGAAGCTAAACCTGATAACATCTTGATCTTGGACTTCTAACCTCCAGAGCATTTCTGCTGTTTAAGCTATCCTGTCTATAAGTTTGTATTAATCTGTTAAAACCAAGATCACACACACACACACACACACACACACACACACACACACACATTGGGTATTAGCAGTCTCATGTGGGAAAAAGGCATTAATGAAATAATGATGGTGATGAATGGCAGAGAGAGAACTACAGAGAGTGTGAGGTCATCAAACCAGCACCTGACCCAATCTGGGTTTGTGTAGTGGGGCTGGGGGAAGAGAAGGGGTGGGCAAGTCAGTTTTTATGAAGGAAATGACATTTAAGCAGAGACCTGAAAAAAAAGCAGAGAGCCAGAGCACAGATGTCAAGGACAGGATGGTGAAGATGAGGCTGGCAAGGTAGACAATTGTATTACAAAGATGGGATCTTGTGCTCTCAATAACCTGCTTTATTCAATTGGCATTTTGATTCACGTGTCATTAAGATTCTCTTAACACAGGCTTTCAAACCGAGCTCTCAGAATCCTAGGTGTCCTGCAGTACAACATTGCCAGGGCTTGGCTCTGCAAAGCTGAGCCTACTTCAACCAGAGCATCCCCCTGAAAGAATGCTTTCATTTACATTGGTTTCTATAAAATATTTACTTAAACAAAAGGTTCTACCCAGAAAAAGTTTGAAAACCCACCGTTCTACAACATTATTGTTTTTTGTTTTTTAAGAGACAGGGCTTCACTCTGTCACTGAGGCTGGAATGCAGTGACACCATCATATCTCACTGCAGCCTCGATGTTCTGGGCTCCAGTAATCCTCCAGCCTCAGCTTCCCTTATATCTAGCCAATACTAGACAGGGGTCCTTTTGATCATGCCTAATATCTGAATGTGTTTTTATAATACTGATATTACAACCTGGCGCCACAGTGAATGAGAAAAGACTTACTTTTCCTACAGAGTATCTACTATGCAATGGAGAAATACTGAGCAGGAGTCTTTCTCATTTGGGAAGTTATTTTCTTCCTGAAAGATATAAAATGCTTTTTAAATTAATTAAAACAAAAACGAAGATAGGCTAGTAAGCAGGCGCTATTTTTAGCAGGGACATCCAGATCCATCACTCTGGCTTTCTGTACTAAAAGCATATAATTTCCTGGTCAAAGGGGATTTAAAGACCACTTATTCCTCTTATTTTATAAATGAGGAATCTGAGACCTAGAGGCTTGATCTGTCATGAGAACTCAAGATACATAAGTATTAAATCAAGTACTAGACCAAGAAATAACATATTGCATTTCTCATTCAGGTGGCGTTGGAGTTTCTAATTATGCTTTCTCCCCTCCCCTGTAGTCACACAGGAAACTTCCTATTGAAAAGCTTAGACAATGTAATTCAAGCTCATTTAAGCCAAGAAGGCTTTTGTTGAGTAATGTAACTAAAAATCCACAGGTAGGTTTGACTCCAGCAAGGTTTGACTCAGGTACTCAAGTACCTTCTGCAGAGCTTGATTTCTCTCTCCATCTGTTTGTTCTGCTTTCTCTGTGTTAGGTCCATTTTTAAATACACTGTGCCCTTACAGTGACATTAGCCTCTCCTTCTCCAGGTGCGCATCTAATTGGAGAAAGTGCTTGCCTCCTTCCTATCTGCCCAGCAAGTCTCCTTGTAGTGCATTGTTTTTGATTGAATCATGTGTCCATTACTAAGCCAATTATGTTGGCTAGGACGTTGCCCTGCTCTGATTTATCAGACCTGAGCCATGTGCCATACTCCTGGAGCCAGGGATGGAGGCTGCCATTCTTGAATCACAGGGAAAGTTGAGGAAAATTCTGGGTATTGTTACTCAGAAAAGGAACAGAAGGGGAATGGAAGCCAGCTGGCTCCCAAGTTGCAAATGGTTTTCTGTATTGCCTTTAAAAACTTTTCCCTTTTCATTTGATTTATTGAGTATCGAATATGTGCCTACGTGCAATCAGAACAAAGCAGACAATGTCTCTGTCTTAGCCCCTTTTGTGCCTCTCTAACAGAATTCTAAGACTGCGTAATTTATAAAGACAGACATTTACTCTTTCACAGTTCTGGAGGCTGGGAAGTCCAAGATTAAGGCACCAGCAGGTTTGGTCTCTGGTTCCAAGATGGTGCCTCATTGCTGCATCCTCCAGAGAGGAGAAATGTTATGTTTGCATATGGCGGAAGAGCAGAAGAAAGGACCCCTTTTCACAGTGGCTTTAATTCATTCATGAGGGTGGAGCCCTCATGACCTAAATACCTCCAAGTAGGCTTCACCTCCCAACGCTGTTGCGTTGGGGATTAAGTTACTAACACATGAATTTTGTGGGACACCTTCAAACTATAGCATTCTCTGACACATGCAGTTTGTAATCTCAGGGAAGAAGCAGGTGTACGTAGAAATAATCATTAAAATAAAAAAGTGTCACAAATGGGTAAAGTGAAAAATAAAAAGAGGTTAGTGCTTATCTGTTAAAGATACATGCTGGAATATTTACGTATAAATAATGTGGTGTCTGGGATTTTTTTTTCAATGTTGTTTGGGTTTGTAGGGTAGGGTAGGGTAGAGATGAAATCACATGGGCATAGCTTGATAACTGATGAAGCTGGTTGACAGATATGTGGGGGATTTATACTCTATTATCTATCTCTGTATGTGTTTGAAATATTCTATGATACCAAGTTTAAGAAGGAAATTTTATGAACAAATATGTTATTGGATAAGTGCCATGAAGGAAAAATAAAAACCTATCTATAATGTATGAGAGGATCCAACCAAGTTTCTATGGTCAGGGAAGAGTTTCCAAGAAAATGATGTATTTGTTATAATCCAAAGTATGACTAGTATTGAGATAATAGGAGTGAGATAAGGGCTGGACTGGGTGTGGTTACACTTTCTCAAAAACACTTCAATCAAATAAGATACTCCTTGTCCTAGGACAGAGGACAGTCGGAGTGGTACAAAAGGTCAAAAATATCACTATGGGAGTGCTTCATGACAGAGTAAGGAAGACTGCTGTTCCCTTCTTAACAAGTAGGAGTAAACTAGTTTAAGGGAGGTAGGTGAATGGAGAAACAGGACGTGTTTAGGGGAGATGGAAGGGTGTGCATGAAGACCTGTTCTGTGCTCTGAATGAGGCACTGTGCCAAGTACTGGTGCTATACAGCGGTGAAGGAGGTTGATCTTCAACCTCATGTTGTCTTGGTCTATGTGGGAGACAAACAATAAACAAAGACACTTACATACCCACAGTCTTCGGCTTACAATGGCTCGAATTCTGATTTGTCAACTTTATAAAGGTGGGAAGGCAATACACACTCAGTAAGAACCATACTTTGAGTTATGAATTTTGATCTTTTCCGGGGCTAGTCATATGTGGTAAGATACACTCTAGTGATGCCGAAGAGTGGCAGAGAGCCACAGCTCCCAGTCAACCATGTGATCATGAGGGTGACCAACCAGTACTCCACAGTGTACTGTGTTGCAAGATGATTCTGCCCAGCTATAGGCTAATGCAATTGTTCTGAGTACATTTAAGGTATTCTAGGCTAAGCTATGATGTTGGCTAGGTTAGGTGTATTAAATGCATATTCTACTTAAAATATTTCAACTTGTAATGTTTTGTTTTTTTGTTTGTTCTGGTTGCCCAGGCTGGAGTGCAGTGGCACCATCTGGGCTCACTGTAGCTTTGACTTTTTGGGCTCAGATGGTTCTCCCACCTCAGCCTCCAGAGTAGCTGGGACTACAGGTGTGTGCCACCATGCCTGGCTAATTTTCCTATTGTTAGTAGAGACGGGGGTTTCACTCTGTTGCCCAGTCTGATCTCCAACTCCTGGACTCATGCAATCTGCCTGTCTTGGCCTCCCAGAGCACTGGGATTACAGGTGTGAACCACAATGCCTGGCCTTGCAACGGTTTTATCAGACATAACCCCACAGTAAGTCAGGAACATCAGCACTGATGATAAGGAGTAACTGCAATGTCAGTGGACATCACAGAGGACGTCAAGATGAATTCTCAGCAAGGACTGGTGGAGGAGCAGGAGAAGAAAAAGGGAGAGATAGGAAAAGGCAGCTTAGGAAAGGCTTCCTGGAGGAATATTTACTGAACTGATCCTTCAAGGTGGAAGGAATGCTCCTAAAGGGAGGGGCAGGGAAGAGCCCTCCAAGCAGAGAGAACTGCATGGTGCCTCTCCTGGCCTATTTTTGTCCAGCATTCCCACTTGTGTGACTGTCTCTTCATTGTCACTGTTCCAGCTTCTAGGGGAAGGAATGCTTCTCCCATTACCTCTCTGGGGTTCAGTGAAACCACAGAATGAAGACAGCTTCCCCCCCAACCTCTGTTCGGCACTCTTCCCCTCTGTCCTCCCACTGTCCCACACAGTGATCTTACTACTTAAGGCTCCTTGACGCTGCGGTTTCTACGGCTTGTGTAGGAGGGAAGCTATAAACAAGCCAGGATGCAAGTCCTTACTTACGGTTTTATTAATAGCTTGAAGTCAAGATTGCAGAGATTCAGAATTTGTCTCAGCAGAATGAAATACACTTAAGTGAGTGGCAGAGGAATTGTCATTGTATGCTGCTGCTGTCACATGGAGTGACATTGTCTTCCTTCTTTCTTCCTCCTACTTTCTAAAGCTTTTAAAGAGACAAGCTTGAGAGAGTGCCTCTTTAGAAGTGGGAGCAGTAGTGGGAGAGACAGTTTCCCTCTCTGGAGCACATGTGACAAGCTTTTATCTGATGTCTTTTGCATAAATAGTGGGATTCCCACTTAAGACTGTGTTATTTTTAAATAAAAAAATTAGATTGAAAGCATGCTTATCTTCAAAGATTCATCAAAGCGCTATCTATGTTTAATACTTGAAGGAGTTTTTTCTTGCCCTAAGATAATTTTTATATAGTGAAAGCACAAGTGAGGTCTTGCCACATTGAATATTTTTAAACCTTTTAGTATTACAGTTTCAGTTTGTGAGCAGGCAGGTTTTTTTTTTAATAGTCATTTTTTTAAATTTTATTTATTTATTGCTAAATTGTTTTTTTTTTTAACTGCATTTTAGTTTTTGAGGGCTGCATACCTACATGGGAAAAGAAGATGTAACCTTTCATCAGAATGCCAAAAAGGTTTATGGACAGGCTGTAGTTGACCATAGGATTTAATTTGGAATGGACTTTCAGGTCTTCCATTACATCCCTTGAGGTTGATGGCTACTGTAAAAATGTCTCCTTCCTCTTGGGGCAGGCAGCCCCAGGCCGGTTGGGCACAGCTTGGTGAGCAGAGCGCCTCCTGTCCTTTGGTACTTTGTCCCTTGGCCAAAGCCTTCCAGCAGTGATTGGCTTGCCGCCCGTCATCGGCTGTGCTCAGCAACAGGGTAATGATTTGTGAACTGCTCTCGTCTGTATTGCCTAATTTTCTTATTTCTGCCAAGCTTACATCCTTTTAAATTTGGGGGTTAATAATGATAGCAAATTGAGTTCTCAAAAATACATGAAGTTTTCTTGACCAAAAGAAGTTCATTCTCATTAGAAGCATTTTAAAAAATCTGATTTTCCACATTACTTCTTTTGAGCTCACCACATCACCAATCTGCCTGTTCTTTTTGTTTCCAGACATATTTCGGCAGTGCCCCTCCCTCCTCCTAAGGGTCTTTTTGAAAACTGTAGTTTATTCACATCCATCCTGGTGAGGACATTCTCTGGGGAAGGGTCGAGGAGTGTCATATGTGACTTAGTCACTTTAGAAATGGGTCATATTTCTAAAATGGTTAACTTTGGAACTCCTGCACGTTTTAAATGAAAAAGAACTGAGAATATTAAAAAGAGGATACAGATTCCATAAATACTTTATTTATATATTTATTGATTTCTTCATCCATTTATCGAGTGCTAAGTACAGAGCTAGGTGCTGTGGGGAAAGCAGAGATGAATAAGATATCTATGTCCTTGAGCTTTTTCCAGTTTAATGACACAGATAAAAATCAACATTTTATGATACAAGGTGCAGTGGGTTTAATGAACAGGTTCCAGATGCTACAGCAGTTATGATAAGGGAGAGATTCCTTACGGTTAGTAGGATCTGCAAAAGCTTGATTGCAGTGACTTTTGAGCTAAGGTTGAAGAATGGATCAGATGACAGTGGGATAGGAAGAGAAAAATTATGGGCCAATGGTGTGGCGAGGCACAGATACTATCTGGGGGTAGAGGGGCATGTGGTTGGATTTGACTGAAACGTAGTTTACAATGATGATAACAATGAGAGCCATGATCTTCTGTGTACCTGCTATGTGAATAAATTATTTCTACTCTACACAGCCTTATAAGATCAGCATTATTATTCCATTTACAGACAGAAAATCTTTATCTCAGAGCAGTCGTGTAACTTACCCATGGTTATTTAACTGTTAAGTGGTGGTATTGAGAGTCAAACGCAGACCTGATTCAGAAGCCTCTGTGTTTCTTCTACTATTCTACAGTCTTCAACTTGTGTTTTTGCAGAAGGAAATGAGGAATGGTATTTGGCATGCCGATTAAAAAGCCTGAACTCCAGTAAATTATACAGGGCAACAGACAGGAGGAAGTTCAGTCAAGGGCATATATTGTGAAGATGGTTTTACTCTTTCAGTTGAATTATTTATCCTAAGCCCCACGACTAAATGATGCACACAGGTGGGGAAAAGAATATGCTTTGATTGCAAGAGACTTGTTAAATTGGGTATTTGTCTGGCAAAAGATTGCTCATAGCTGGATAACACTATAAAAAATGATGATGATGACAATAAGTAGATGTCTTTGCTGAAAGCCAACAAAAGGACCAAAATGATATTATCTCTGATGCTCACAACTTGTAGCACAGTTGTATCATCTGTCACCTTGATGTAGTGGAAGGAGTAGAGGTGTAGAGCCAGAAAGAACTTGGTTTAAATTCTCCCTCCACCCTTTTCTAGTTATTGAGGTTATTTAATACTTGTGAACCTCAAAATTCTCATCTGTAAAATGTGTATACATGCATATGTCATAGAGTTTTTGTGGATGTTAGAGAAAATGAACTTTAATGTATTTTATAACAAAAGAGGAATAATTAGGTAATAAAAATAAAATTCTACTATAGAGGCAATGTTATTTCTGAGTATGCCTAAACAGAAAACATGATAATGGCATGACAAAAATATGAATAGTTATAGTATCAAAATTTAGTCTACCTTGATAAAGGTGGTGCTTTCCTCTACAAAAAGAACTATATACCAAAACAGGCAACTGAGTATATAATGTTGAATTTAAATACATTCTCAGAACTGAGTGCATTTATATCCATATATATAACATCAAAATATTGCTAAAAATTATTGGTTGTAGAGCCTCATGAAAAATACAACTCATTCTTACTATGCTGAAATATGGTTATACCTCCGTTGTATTAATGCAATTCTGTCTGGCTTTTTAATCATAGTTTTTAATTCTTTCTGAGAAAAACTCAGTACATCAAAAGTAGGTCATGCTGTGCATAGATTTCTTTTTCTAGCTTGATGTGCACTTACCTAGTCGATTGTGAATTCAGTTCTCAGAATGAAAAATGGATGATTCTGACGTCTCTATTGAACATCAGAAATATAAACATGTGTTGAAAGTATTGCTGCAGTTGTTCTGAAGGTAATATTCTTGCAAAGAAACACTTGTCTTGAAGACTGCTTTTGTTAACAGACTCTTCTAATTGAGACCCTTGTGTGGAAACCTCCCAGAGGGAAATCCTATAATTGGTGAAAGCAGCAAGGAAGTGTACAGCATGCCAGATAATTTCGTCTTCCTGAAGCCCTTGCCCCTAATGCTTTAACTGATCTCATACATTATTCCAGGACACAGAACCTCAATTAACTTATTCAAAGAAATATTTGGAACAACTTTTAAGCATATATAATTATCATTGACTTTAGGATGTGTTTATGCTCATCACGGAACATATTCCTATTGAATAAGGTCCCTATTGAATTTTCTGCAGTGTCGCCTGATTTGTAAAGCAGAAAACAAAAACAAGACACAGCACAAAACCTCCCAAACTAGAAAGAGATTTTCTTGAAAGGGTTTCTTTTGGGGAAATTAGGATAAAGTGCTGAGAAATAAGTCCGTTTTGTAACATATTTTGTCAACCTTTCCCTGGAGTAATCTATATGCAAAATATAGTTTTAAAATGTCAGTAAATTCATTCAATAAACCAATTAGTTAATCCATGACTTGCAATCTAAATCTGAGTAATTTGTTTTAACCTAGACACATATAAATGCTATATCATCATTCACTGCTCTTTCTTAGTATTCAGGTATTCCTCAGCTTGAAAGATATATATATCTTAACCCTAGGATTGATCATATTTCAAGAATTTGTCGCATGTAAGTAGTCATAAATTTGAATGCACCAAGTAGTCATTGTAACATTATCTGTAAGAGAAAAAATATTGGAAATATGTTAAATATTTAGTAATAGGAGGGGACTTAAATGAATTAGACTAGACTCATAAGTTAGAATATTATGTAGCTATTAAAAATGAAGTTTTCAAGGAATAGTTAACACTTCAGAAAATTCTGCTTGATGTAAAGATTGTAATAAAAATTACATGTACAGCGTCTACTTAAATTTTAAAAATATCAAAATATGTTTGCTTTGCATATTTTGGGGCTATGGAATTTTGGGTGATTTGTTTTCTTCCTTGTCCATTCTTTCAGTTGTTCTTTCAGCAAGTCTTTATCGAGAATCTAACATGTAATAGACCCAATACTAGAGCTGCACATTCAATGTGGAGCAAAAATTAAATGGCCTCAGTTATCATCATGCTACCAGTTTAGTGGGGGAAGATATATATTAATTTTTAAAAATCACACAAATAAATGTAAAATTATAACTGTGATAAGTGCTAAGAAGGACAATGACTGTGAGAGAATACAAAAGGGAATCTAGCATAATATGGGGTTTAGTTCACTGAGGAACTGATCAATGAACTAAAATCTGATATTTGGGTAAGAGATTTAAGCTGATGCCTGGTGGAGAGGAATAGTACTGTAAAGCCCCCATACTAGGATGGAGCATAGTATGTTTAAAGAAGTGAAAGGAAGCTGAGTGTGTTGATATGAGAAGAGGGCTTTGGGACAGTCATGAAAGAATTTGTTTTGTTTAAAGTTTCATTATTTTGTAACATGGAAAAGAAATTTGGAGCCAGGCGCTGTGGCTCAAGGCTGTAATCCCAGCACTTTGGGAGGCTAAGGCAGGTAGATCACGAGGTCAGGAGATCAAGACCATCCTGGCCAACATGTTGAAACCCCATCTCTACTAAAAATACAAAAATTAGCTGGACCTGGTGGCAGGCACCTGTAATCCCAGCTACTTGGGAGGCTGAGGCAGGAGAATCATTTGAACCAAAGAGGTGGAGGTCGCAGTGAGCTGAGATTGCACCACTGCACTCCAGTCTGGTGACAGAGAAATACTCCCTCTCAAAAAAATAAAAGAAAAAAAATTGGTGGAGAAGAGAAACAGAATTAGGAAATCCAGCTGGGAAATTTTAGCAGTAGGACAGGTAAGTGGTGATGTTACATTGGATTAAGGAGATCAAGTTGAGAGTGGAGAGTCAAGTAAAAAATTAAAGGTGTACTTAGGAGGTAATGATGAAATGGACTTAATGATGGATTATACACAGGGGTAAAGAAATAGGGGAACTGAAGATGACCTCTAGATTTAGCTTGAGCAACTGGTTGGAAGATGGTGCAAATCATTGATATAGGGATGGGGGCGAGGATCAGGCCTAAGAAGGGGAGATAATGTGTTTGGTTTAGGACCTGTTAATATGAGTTACCTATAAGATACTCAAGTAGGGATAATAGAAGTCAGTTGGATATACAGTTCTCAAACTCAGAAAAGTCTGAATCTATTCACTATCTTATCCCTAGTGCCTGGAAAATTTTGAACACCCAATAAATATTTGTAGAATGAATGGACTGAAGAAGTAAATTTGGGGGTTATTGACTATGATTGATAACTGATATCCTACTGGATAAAATTCCTAAGAGCAGAGGATAGAATGAGAAGATAAGATGATCTTAAAAAGCCCCTTAGAAAATCCTTTATTTAATAACTTGGAAGGAGGGAAAGGACATAGAAAAGCCGAGGAGTAGTAAGAAAACTAGTTGAGAGGTTACCATGCAAACCAGCAGAGAGAGGTCAGCCATGTCAAAAGTGCTGATAGGTCAAGTAAAGTGACAACTGAAAATATTTTTTGGGTTCAGATACTGAAAGCCTTTGATGACCTTAGCAGGAGGTCAAGTGTGAGTGGGAGGTAAGGGGAGCAGCGAGTAACGATGTTATCTAAATGGTGATGTGGGGGCAAAAGGAAGTTATTATCATTATTATTTTAATTGACAGTCATTGGGAAGGATGGATTAAGAGTATGTGTGTGTCTGAGAGAGAGACAGAGAGAGAAATTTGAAAATATAAGAAAGAGAAGAAATAATCTGTTATTTAAATTTCCTATGAAAGTCAGAGGAGATGAAATTCAGTGCTATTAATTATAAGTTCTAAAGGAATATTCTCAAGGATAATAAATAAAAGCTGTATTAGTTAGGTGATAAGAAAGGCTTTTCTATACTATTTCGTATTTTCTAATATCTTTATAAGATGTATGTCACGTTTATTATCAGAAAATAGTATAAAAATGAAAGGCATCCTCATTTTACTGTCATTTAAGCCAATATTCTGAACTGCTAAATGAATGGAAATCTAGAGAAAAAGGAATATGTAGCAAATAAAAATCTAGGGTAGATTAAAAAGTTTAGGTGAAACTAAACTAAACATAAACAGTTTCTGAGTTTTGAAATTCACTTGAGATTTTATATCCATTTCCCAGGACAGCTATTTCCTGGAAACTTCTTTCAGCCTGGACGTTTTACTAGTTCAGGAACAAAAAGCTATTCTCCCAGACAGTTTACTGTGGCCACTTCTGGGAGAAAAGTTGACATGTTCTGTTCTTGTCAGCATATTGAAAAAAAAAGGTTCATTATTGTTTTCAAAATATTTTTTAGAATAACAGTCAAATGGGGGAGATTTCTTAGCATCATCAAGTTATAGCACACTTGTGATATATTAGTATTAGGTCGTAAATCCAAACATAATCTTACTTTTAGTAGGGACTTAGAGATCATCTAATTCAGCAAATGTATTTTCAGACCCAGAAATTGAGGCTGAGAGGGAGTGACTGAATTAATATTGTAGCTTCTTTTCCTAGTCCCCATGCTGGTGAGGAAGTACAATTTGTTAAACAGAGAACTTAAATATTTCATAATATGTAGGAATTCACTCAGGGTAGTGACCCTGACAATAATAAAATATAAAATAGTGTGAGACTTGCTAATATCAGCTCTCATATTCAGAGAATGCATTCTTGACTCTTATGGTTTTGGTCTGGTAGAATTCCCAATTAATGGCATAGCCTTACAGCAACATTACCCAGACAGTTGTAACAAATGTTACCAGGTCTTCTGTTAATGTTGCATAATATATTCCTCCTTTGAGGTTCACACCTCACCTTAGCATATGAAGAGTTATAAGCCTAAAGTGAATTATATTTTAAAACTTTTTAATAGCCAAGCACATTTATTATACATTTTTAAGAGCTGTGTTTTTTAATAATAGAGCAGGAAGAACTTTGGAGATTTATTTAGGGTAGCAGGAGTGGGGATAGTCAACATGCGATTGTATGGAGAAACCATCACAGGTGCTCGTTGAACTTGGCTGACTTCCCTCCCCAAGGTGCAGATTCCACCAACATTTTGCAGAGTGGATGCACTAGACCACAGCAAAGGGCCTTAAAGAACTGTGGAAAGCCTGTTAAGTTACTACAGGAAGCAGCAGAGTTTCAGTCACAGTTACAGTGGTCGCCTATCAAGATGACACAAGGCTTCACCTGATGAAAATCAACTCTTTAAACAGTGGAAAATTCCGATCATTAGAGTTTTATGGATGATTAAAGCATTGATTCTAAAAGGCTCCTGCTAAAACTGTAGTTATTCAACATGGAAAAGGCAATATATTAGAATATATTGACGTATGAATGTGCAAAATTATATTGCTAAATTCTAACATTAACAATTATTTAATAAAAGTGTTTCAGTAAAGAATAGGTCATCCAAAGAGTTACATGAGTGTTTACCTCATTTAAATTAATTGAAGAGTACTATAGAGCCTGCATTTTAAAATTGACTTAAAAATTTCACATACCATAAAATACATTCTTTCTTTCTTTTTTTTTTTTTTGAGATGCAGTCTCACTCTGTTGCTGGGCTGGAGTGCAGTGGCTTGATCTCAGCTCACTGTAACCTCCACCTCCCGGGTTCAAGCAATTCTCCTTCCTCAGCCTGCCGAGTAGCTGGGACTACAGGCGTGGGCCACCACGCCCAGCTAATTTTTGTATTTTTAGTAGAGACGGGGTTTCACCATGTTGGCTAGGATGGTCTTGATCTCTTGACTTTGTGATCCACCTGCCTCAGCCTCCCAAAGTGCTGGGATTACATGCGTGAGCCACCGCGCCTGGGCAATACATTCTCTTAAAGTATATAATTCAGTGGCTTTTGGTACATTAACAAGGTTATGCCACCATTACAAAAATCTGATTCCAGACATTCTCATCTAAAAAGAAACTCATAGACATTAGCAATCACTTACACTTTCTCTCTATCCCCAGAGTCTGGCAACCACTAATCTTCCTGTCTGTATGGATTTGCTTATTCAGCACATTTCGTATAAATGGAATCATACCATATATGGCCTTTTGCGCCCGGCTTCTACTTAGCTTAATGTTTTCAAGGTTCTTCCATGCTATAGCATCTATCAGTACTTTTTCCTTTTAATGGCTGGGTAATATTCCATTCTCTGTATATCCCACATTTTTTATGGGTTGCTTTCACTTGTTGAAAGTTATGAATAATCCTACTATGAACATCCCTGTACAAATATTTGTATACATATGTGTCTTCAGTTTTCTTGGGTATATATCTAAGAGTGGAATTGCTAGGTCATATGGCAATTCAATGCTTAACTTTTAGACAAACTGCCAAACTGCTTTCTCAAGTGGTTGCACCCTTTTGCCATCTTAAGAGCAATGTATGAAGTTTCCAATTTCTACACATCCTGGACAACACTTGATATTGTTTGTCTTTTTTATTTTAGCCAAGCTACTGGGTGGGAAATGTTATCTTATTGTGGTTTTCATTGGCATTTTCCTAATGACTAATGATGAGCATCTTTCCTGTGCTTGTTGTCTATTTGCCTATATTCTTTCTTTCTTTTTCTTTCTTTCTTTTTTTTTTTGAGATGCAGTCTCACTCTGTCACCCAGGCTGGAATGCAGGGGCATGATCTCAGCTCACTACAACCTCTGCCTCCCTGGTCCAAGCAGTTCTCCTGCCTTAGCCTCCCAAGCAGCTGAGACTACAGGTGCCTGCCACCACACCCGACTAATTGTTGTATTTTTAGTAGAGACAGGTTTTCACTGTGTTGGCCAGGCTGGTCTCAAACTCCTGACCTCAGGTGATCTGCCCACCTTGACCTCCCAAAGTTCTGGGATTACAGGCGTGAGCCACCATGCCTGGCCTATTTGCCTATATTTTTTGGAGAAAAGTTGATATGGTTTGTTTGTGTCCCCACCCAAGTCTCATCTCGAATTGTGGCTCCCATAATTCCCATGTGTTATGGGAGGGACCTGGTTGGAGATAACTGATTCATGGTGAGTGGTTTCCTCCACACTGTTCTTGTGGTAGTAAATAAGTCTCACAAGATTTGATGGTTTTATAATGGAAATCCCCTACTGCCTGACTCTCATTCTCATTATCTCTTGTCTGCCACCATGTAAGATGTGTCTTCCTTCCCCTTTGCCTTCTGCTGTGATTGTGAGGCCTCCCCAAGCCATGTGGAACTGTGAATCAGTTACACCTCTTTCGTTTACAAATTACCCAGTTTTGGGTATGTCTTTATTAGCAGCGTGAGAACAGACTGATACGAATGTCTATTTAGGTTCTTTGCTCATTTTGAAGTCAGATTATCTGTTTTTTTAAATGTTGAATTGTATGAGTTCTTCATATGTTATGGATATTATTACCTTATCAGAGATAATCTGCAAATATTGTCTCCCATTCTGTGTATTTTTCCATTTTCATAATAGTGTCCTTTGAAGCATAAATGCATTCACTTTTATATCAACTATCTTATAACTCAAAATTTAGAGGCAGTGGCTATAGTGAATGAAAACTTAATAGATATAAATAAAATAAATGTTCAAGAACATACCATTTTATGGAACCTTTTAATTTCTTTAAATTAAACTAGCTAGAATTTTTGCTAAATATTTTACTGTTAAAATATTGAAGGATTTGCCTTTTAAATGGAACTCTTCACTTCATTGTAAAGAAGGAACAAGATGTCTTTGCCTTCATTCTTTCCTGACAAAACTGGCTCTTTATTGTACACTTTGCTTAATCAGTGTAAGAGATACTCTAGGGAAAGCTTATTCATTTTGAGGCACAAAGACATATACTGATGAGTGAAAAAGCATCATCTTGTAATTTTCAGTGTCTTGAAACTCATAGGTGGCTTTCCTAATTCTTGTTTCTAAACCATGTCTCAAGGAGAATGCAAAAGAAAAAAGCATAAACAAAATCTTAGCAAAAACAACAAACAGTTTCAGGTATCACTTTCAGTTTGGAGATCAGCATTCCCCTGATTATTTAGTGGAACATCTTTGTAACAATTATAATGATAATGGTAAAAATACTTGCTATCTTTTATGGGATGTATTTTAATGCTGTGAAATAAATATTTTAGTTATCTCTATTCTCCGATGAGAAACTAATTTTAGAAAGGTTAACTATCTTGCCTTAGATTGTACAGCTAGTTAATGGTCAAACTATGACATCACTTTCAGAGGAATTTATAAGGGAGAAACTTAATCCTATACCAAAAGGGCTGAAAGGTGATATTCTACTACAGGCTTCCATTGATTATTTCATTTCTAAGGCAGGCTTCTTAACTTAAAGGTCTATCTACCCATGACTATTTCCTCTGTTCAGGGTTGGGATGATGATGTAGATGGTAATAATGTGGATATCAACCACAACAATAGCTTCTTCGAGTACCTCTGTTTGATACCACAAATCTCTGCAGCAATAATTGAAAGTTATATTATATCCAGTTTACAAATAAGGAAGCTGAGGGGTACAGTGGGCTGCAGCTTGTCTAGGATTATGTGCCGGCAAAACCAAGAATGAATCCAGTTTTATTTGACTTTGAAACACCCAGCACCATTACATGTAGACAGAATTTTTTGACTGATTTGTCACCATAATTTAGTTATCAATGGCTGTTACAGGTTTTAAACCCTGGGATTTAAACATTGTATATAGAAACAGAGATGATGAATAAATTTAGCTTATGTGTATAATATAATTAATTATCACTGTATAATATAATTGATTATACAGTGAAAGTTCTCACATATATAGAAGAGAAAAGCCAAGAGTAAATCAAGTTACAGTAGTTATCTATTGGTTGCCTGCCAATTTCTCCCTTTGGCACCAATAGTAATGTTGATTTCCATTTGGGAACTATGTAGATATGAGAGGGTGACACCACGGATGGCTCCAGGGGTTATAAATCAGGTTTGATCTAATTCAGCTAGGGAAGTGCATTTTCCCAGATGTAGTACCTTGTTCCCAGGTGGCCTGGTCTGATCTAATCGGAATAAATTTAGGACTTTCCTGGACAAGGACACAGATGCTCTTCTCCAACGTGTAAGGACCTATCCTCGAGCCATTTTTGTTGACATGAGAGTCACTGATAGGTAGAATGAAGAACTGAGAGAATTGCAGTGAATCACATCTAGTCTTGTTGCTATCGCAAATGATCTTGCCTGCATCCTGATCAGCCTTTGAACCTTTGAGTCAGGTGAATCATTCCCTTCACCTGTTTAACCATATGAGATAGTTTCCTAACTTTTGCCACATACCTATACTGATGCCATTGTCTCTGATCCTACATGCTGTCCCCACTCTTCACATATTTTCTTGTTTATATGACATCTTATCTTACTAGTCAGCTTTTCATGTGCCATCTGTTCTTTTTTACGTGTAAGACTATAAACTATATTTGTTGCATTAGAAAAAAAACAGGTGACACTTCCCAAATTATATTTCTTATCAGGAAATGTATGCTTCTTACTTAAGAATTTTGAGGGGGAGAGCATATACATTTTAGAACAAGAAGTGCTTTTGTCTACATAATTTTTCTTATTAAGTAACAATGAAGCATCTAGCTGAGTAGCAAAGGAATTAAAAGCCTATCAGTGGTGGTGTGGTGTTATTAAGAAGCCATCACATTGTCATTCAATTTGCTGCTCTGTGTAAAACAAACTGATGTACATAAGAATTCAGCTATCCAGTGTGAAGAAAATGTGTGTGTGAATGTGGGTGTTAGCACTTTCACACTGGCAAACAAAATCAATATTGTGACATAGCTAGACAATATCCAACAAATAATAAAGTGTATCTTAAAATATTCAAAAAATTCAACTCATCAGTCTCTACACTTGTTAATCAAAGGTGTTAACAATTTTTATTAGGAAGGATTCTTTATACGGACAAAAATATGAAGATTCCTCACCCACACATTATAGTAATATGGTTTAGTGGCTATTGAAGAGAAGGTACTTTTGAATGGTGTTGGACTATATGCAAATCTAATAAAAAAGTTAGATAGAAAATTTAAAACAGACATAAGATTGAGGATATATGCAATTGAAGAGTATATATGTAAGTGGATAGTAATTGATTAGAATTTGGGAAGAATAGTTATTGAACTCAAATATCCAGAATGAAGACGCTGAGACATAGCTTTCCAATGATCAATTTTTGAATGATTTATGAAAAAACATGACATTTCTGTCAATTTGAAATTAATGGCTTTATTAGGCTGTTTTTGAGACTGGGTAATTTATAAAGAAAAGCGACTTAATTGGCTCACTGTACAAGCCTGGCACTAATATTTGCTGAGCTCTGGTGAGGGCCTCAGGAAACTCACAATCCTGGTAAAGGGCAAAGTGGGACCAAACATGTCACATGGTGAGAATGGGAGCAAGAGAGCAAGGGGTCGTGAGGTCCCAGACTTAAACAACCAGATCTCATGTGAACTAACTGAGCGAGAACTCACTTATCACTTAATCACCAAGGGGATGGTACTAAACCATTCATGAGGAATCTGCCCCCATGATCCAACTTCCTCCCACCAGGCTTCACCTCTAACATTGGGAGTTACATTTCAACATGAGATTTGGAGGAGATGAACATACAAACCTTATCAATGGCAAAGAATAGCTTGGTGGTTTTGAGGGAGAAGTGGGCTACAGATCCTTGGCGTTTCTTTGAAAAATATTGAGTGGTGGGCATATGCAGAGGAATGTCTGAGGTGAGGGTAGACATGAAATATCTAGAGGAAAACAAAATAATATTATAATCTCTTTGATACCATCTTCCTTTATGTTTTCATGACTGAGTCAGCATCTGTTAACTTCAACTCCCAACTTGCTTTTGGCTTCTACAAGGAACTTCTTTACTTTGTACCCTGATCCACTCAGTGGAAAACTTCTGTCATTTCTCTCTGAATGCTCTGCCTCTGAACCACCTGTATTCAAGGCCAGTGATCTTACCCCTTAACTATATCTTCACTCCATCCATTCCATTCCGTTCCCTGACATTGCCTTCTCTTTGTCTCTCATCCTTACTGTTGTAACAGCTTCCTGACTGGCCTCACTTGCTTCCAATCCATTTCTACTCCATTTCATTATTTTCACTGTGGCCAAAGTGAATTCTCAAATCCAGACACTACCTGCATATTTTATTCTGTATAAGATTTAGATGCTGCTCCAGAACAAAGACAAATACCTGAAGGAAGGATTTTAAGATTTTAAAATCCTTAGATGGCAAGATCTTACCATCTTGCCCAATCTTTTTTTTTTTTCAGTCTGATCCCTGCCATTGTCTACCATCCATGCAATGTTCTAGGCTCGTGGAAAAGAGTTAAATGTTTATTGAATATGGTATGCGTGGATACAGCTCTGAGATGTTGAGATGTTGTTTGTATTGTTTCTTTTTCTTTCTTTCTTTCTTTTTTTTGACACAGAGTCTCTCTCTGTCACCCAGGCTAGAGTACAGTGGTGCAATTTCGGCTCACTACAACTTCCGCCTCCCGGGTTGAAGCAATTCTCCTGCCTCAGCCTCCCAAGTAGCTGGGATTACAGGTGTCTGCCACCATGCCCAGCTAATTTTTGTGTTTTTAGTAGAGATGAGGTATCTCCATGTTGGCCAGGCTGGTCTTGAACTCCCGATCTCAAGTGATCTACCCACCTCAGCCTCCCAAAGTGCTGGGATTACAGGTGTGAGACACCATGCCCAGCTTCTGTTGTTTTTTTTGCTTGGAATGCCAACTCTGTGGCCCAGTACCCCTTTTTACCCCAATCAAATGAATCCAACCCAATCTACTTCCAGAATCTCTCTTCCTCCATGGTAGACAATTTCTCCTTTCTCTGCATTTCCAAAAGCACTTTGTAAATACCTCTCTTTAGCACTTGTCAATGGATGTGTCAGGATTTGTTTTAACATTTCTAATCCCATATTGGATTGTCAACCTCTGTGTATCTCTGACTCCAGCCAGGCCTAATATGTAGTATCATTCAATACCCATTTGTTGAAGGACTATATCACTGACATCAAGAGGCAAATCTTTCTGAGCCTTCGTAGATGAGTGTACTAACTCAGAAACCTTTTGGTCCCTGGCTTCTGGGTAATGTGCTGTACCTAAGATAATAACTTCCTCTTGACTTTCTTCCACATATATCTGTACATACACCAATACAAAGAACACATGCTGGATGGCTAACAAATAGCTGTTTAGAAGATTCCTTATTTTCTTTAAAGGTAAAGCTGTATCATAAGGACCTGTGCACTCTTGTGTATGCTGTTGTCTTCTAATTAATATTGGCAAGTAAAGAATTTGACTCTAGCTGTGATAAGATTAGAAAATTCAAAAGGAGGTTGCATAACCCCTGCGCTTTTTGCATGTTGAAGAGTGGAGGAAAAGAAAACCGTGTAGTGGCATTATCGAACGTTGCTCTTTTGGAGCTAACCTTAAGTAGTTTCATGGCTGTGTAGAGATGTGATTTATAATTCAGTTTACAGGCTATAAAATATACTAGTTTAAAACAGGATACCTGGAGTAAGAATGCTTCAGTTTAGATACAGTCTCTGCCTGTTAATGACTAGCTGTATGACCTTGAACAAGTCATTCAACCTCTGAACACCTCAATTTCACAACATGGGTTTGTGAAGAATTGTTGGAAGGTTCAATGAGATAATCTATGTAAAGCACTTGGAAAAGCATCAAGGACTAATAAAAGGCTCAACTAAAGTTAGTTGTTACTATTATTCATTCTCATTAATTAGCTATTACCACTGGTATTCTATATGAAAAATATGAATGTCTGCTTTCTTATTTGTCTAAAACTGCTTGCTCATTCACTAATGTTAATTTTTGATGAAGTCAACCAGTGGCTGTTAATATACTTTAAATCATAATTGTGAATGATTAAAAATCTAACTTCAGACCCCTACCCAGTGCACAAAGTAAATCTATTAATTTAAAACTGTCAAACTGCCTTGACCCAGTTCTTGGCTAGAATTATCAGAATCAGAACATATTCTTAGAACTATCAGATAGCACATTCCCTTACATATATACCTAAACTCTGAACCTTCCAACCATTATGCATTTTGACTTCTAATGATCTCTAATAAGAAAAAAAATAGCTGGTTTTGCCATGCTAATTAGTGTGGAATCATTACACCACAAACAACAACAATTATTCACAACATAGTGGCCTTACAATATTAGGAAAATGATAACATTTTTGGTTTTTAAAAAACTGTAGGTTAATTAGAGTCAATATGCTTGGTCAAGCTTGAAACAATTTCCAAAGTATTGCAATAGAAGTATTGATTAAAACAAAGAACATAGCCTCAGGAAATTTCATAGTGATTAGTTTGAATGCTTTTTATTTGAGCAATGGAATAAATATTATAGAAGTTAATTGGCAGTCAATACATTCTATGCAATATAGCCTAATTCATTATGCACCTAACAAATGTCTATCTATGTAAGTGCAAAGTATCCTCAATTAACATTAATACTTTCTTACTGTCCATTTACAATTTATACGGTGTGCAATATAGTACTAATTGCATTAATAATTAATTAATCATGAATCACTCTCAAACAACACAGCGTTAAAACTCTTCTTGAACAGTTGGAAAAGCCCATATGTACAACTCACAATCATGTCACTTTGAAGTTGGGTGATGAATCTATTGTAGACGCATTTATTGAAGTTCGTAAACTTTAGGTAATTTTCTTTATGTCAAACATAATTTATTAGTGGTCAGCTATAATAAGGTCTTTGTGCAACTATGGCATTACAGAGTCATCCAGGCAATTCAAATGCAATTCACTTTTGTGCCAAGAGACATTGAGCTTTGAGAACTTCAATATGGATGACCTAGAATTTGGGTAAAATAATGCAGTGCAGATCATAGTCTGGGTTAACAAGCTCTTTGGAGTGGCTTTTATTGTTCACTTTCAAGTTTCTTGTTGGAGTATTTCTAGTATTGGGCCAAAGAAAAAGAAATAAAGACACATTTATCTCATGCAAAGGTTTGTATGACCAACTCTAAATTAACTGTACAAATTGGGGGAGAGGCAAAAAGCAGAAAGCTAATTAAAATCCCCAGGTGATCCTTAGGTCTCCAATATGTTTCAGCTTATTCTCCTTCCAAATCTTTTGCAGAGATACAAAAATAAAACAAAAGGAATTGACATATATCACTGTGACCTTTCTCTCTACATACTGATGAGGATAATGAGCAGTGAAACAGGGTGTAGGCAGAAGAAGGGAAAGAAAAGGCTCAAGATGATCTGCTAGCATGTTAGGCTTAGCATAATCATGAATTGACTGCATTTGAATAATCTCTTTCCAAATTAAATGAGGATTAAGTGTCCAAATTTTATTTTGGAAAAAAACTAAACACCCCCGTCAAACCCCACAATATGCAATCTCTAATCTTCTGAAACTGACTGACTATCTTACACTGAAGTATTCCGTTAGCAATGAAGTTTTCATTGCCTTTGGGCACAAAGGCAGAGAGGATAGAGAATGTGGTCCGGTACCTGTATACAATGTAGCTCTGACTTTGCCTCTTGAGCACACAGTAGGAAAGAGTACTGCAACAGACTGTCTTGTCTAAACTGCTTTATACTCAGATGACACCAAGCCATATAAACAAGAAAAGAAATGTACTAGACATTCTCCTTCAAAAGTAAATGTAAAATCTGGATTCATTGTAAATCAGAGACAGGGATTCTGAAATAAAGAACATAGAAAATAAAGATGATTTTGTTGATGAGTCTTGTTTTTTTGTTCATATGCCTTTCAATTCACTTATGAGGGCTGCATTTTTGTAATGTGCCTATGGTGAAATGGTTTGTGCGTGTGTATTTGTGTCTGATTGGTGTTGTATGTGGGTACTGTTTGTTGTTGGTATATGTTATGAACTGCATATTGCATCCCCCCAAGATTCCTATGTTGACACTCTAACCCCCACGAATGGTATTAGGTGGTGGGGTCTTTGGGAGGTAATTAGGTTTAGATGAAGTCATGAGGGTATGGCCATTATTATGGGATTAGTGTCTTTAAAAGGAGAGAAGGATACTAGAGCTCTCGCTATGGACTGTATGCAAAACAGCAAGAGGGTCCTCATCAGATACTGGATCTGCTTGCACCCTCACCTTGGACTTTTGAGCCTTCAGAATCACATTTTTATTGTTTAAGCCACCCAGTCTGTGGTATCTTTCTATAGCTTCCAGGACTAAGTATGTGTGTGTGTGTGAATAGCAGTTGATGGGGTGTTTGTGGATGTCTGGTGTTTGGTGATGTGTGTGGTAAATGTGTGTGTGTGAATGGTGACTGGTCGTATGTGTGGTGGTTGATGGTGTGTATACTTGGTGGTGTGTATGTGAGTGTGTTGTGGTTGATAGGAAGTGTGGGTTTAACTTCTGCCAGGTAGGCCACTGAATTAATATCCAGCCATTTGAACAAATGAATCTTTAGCAATCTTAGTTTATGGGGAAGCACAGATCAATGCTGTACTGGCCATTTGTTTTACAGTCTTTGTTGCTAGTTTGTTCTAGTGAGATTTTATAGCAGTCCTTGATGAAGTCCTGAGCCTTCTCTAAAAGCACCTGCACTTTAACTGAAACGTCTCTAAAAGCAGCTGCCCTTTAACTGAGCCTTCTCTAAAAGCAGCTGCCCTTTCAACTAGGGGAGACCCTCCTAGTTGAAAATCTTTCAACCTTCTTTAAGAGAAGAAACTGAATGAATGAGAATGGAGTGAGAATGAGAAAAAACAGGAGGGAGAAGAAAAGAGGGTTAAGGAGAGACAAAAACAAGAGAGACATCCTCTCTATGGAGCTCTGTGCAACTCTGACAATCATAGCATGATCTTGGCTTTTTATAAATGAGATTCTCCTTCACCATCGGAGTTGTCTGGGTTCCCAAGGCTAACAGAATATCTCTAGAAGTGCTTCTGTGATTATTTGCAACTTCTGTAAATTAGCTGAGGACTAATGTCTTGGGTGGTGTCACAAACCAGCAAAAGACAGCCATTCCACCAACTTTGTCTGGGACAAAATTAATCTTTTCAATTCTTTGACTAAAAGACTTCATTAATACTAAGCCCTAATATCCCCTTTCGGACACATAATAGCCTTCCTTCCTTAGCTCACATAATTTTTAAAAGAAGCAAATGGAAAAGGGGAGAGTATCTTCACTATTCATTATCTGTTGAATATACAAGGTGACTCTACTTCAATAATTGCAAAGGCCAGAGAAGAATTATTGCTTCCTTGATTCTGTGACTCTGTTTTGTCCTCAGAAGGTGTATCCAAAAAAATCAATGTCAGCTGGCTTTAGAATAAATGTTTTTAATAGGGCTGCTTCTGCCAAGTCTGTCCAGGATGCTTGATCAATGTCTCTGCACCAGTGATAGAAGCACTGCAACTTCAGCAGCCTGGTTCTGTGCAGACCATCTCAGGGGCTCTCGATTTAAAATGCTTACAGGAGTCATACAGCTATTATAAATAAGTGGAGCAATTAGGCATATGACAAAATGCAATATGAGGGACTGTGTGAACTTGGAGAGTGTATCTCTGATGTAAAGGAGGCAGCCACCAGTCACCCTCATCAGCTACCATGAGGCAATGAGGGCCCTGTGTTGCAGGAACATCTGATTTTTAAGAGAAAATTTCTCATATGGTTTATCTCTGTATCTAGCATAATAAACAGACTAAGCTGGGGTCACATATGGTAAAACTTGTGAATGTCATCTTGAAGAAAAGATTAGGGAATCTTCTAATATTAAAACCCCTTATAGAGGCACATTTTTGTTTCCCAGAGCTGTCATAATAAAATGCCACAAACTGGGTAGCTTACAATGACAGAAATCTACTTTCTCACAGTTCTGGAGGCTAAAAGTCTAAGAACAAGGTGTCGGCAGGTTTCCCTTCTTCTGAAACCTCTCTCTTTGGCTGGCAGATGGTCACCTTCTCATTGTGTCCTCACGTGGTCTTTTCTTGTACTTATGCATCCCTGGAGTCCCTTTTTGTGTCCAAATGTCCTCTTCTTAGGACACCAGTCAGCCTGGATTAGGCTCCACTCTAATGGTTTATCTTAATAACCTCTTTAAAGGTTTTACAAGATACCTCCAGTATCTTACAACATGACTATATTTGGAGGTTATTAAGATAACCTCCAAACCTATACTGGAGGTATATATTTGGAGGAGGGATATAATTCAGCTTATAAGAGGCACCCTTCACAGTCTGGGTTCTGCAGAGGCAGGCAGCTCGGGCATCTGCAACCCATTCTCCTCATTCAGACCGGTAGACAAGTATGTGTTACAAACAAGGAGAGAACAACTCCAGCATCACATAGGCAGTGACTTAATTAATGGTTTATGCCTATCCCTAGACAAGAATCCCAAAAGAAACTTGTGATTAACACAGATTATAAAGGCTTGCTAGAGAGAGTGTAGAACTACTCAACTCCTGCAACAGAACCAACTTGTTTCATCAGTGCAAGGCATATTCCATTCTGGAGATGGCATTGTCCTTAAATAGCTAGTAATTGGTACTGCAGTGCATTCCAGCATTTGTTATCAAGCATAGAGCCTATTCTGTAAGACAAAGCATCTGTGGGGAGAAATGGTGGTTTATGCTCTCCCTCTATGTGTTGCCACAGTCCAAGTCAATAACTGCTTAGCCTTCCAGATAGAGGCTCCCTCACTGATAATGAGCATAACTTCACAGACTGTTTTTTCTGGTAAAAATGAATTTACCTGTTTTCGATAACGACAATAGAAAAAAAAGCATACTAGAAATTGAGTATCCTATGGAAGTGCTTGAAGCTCTTTACTTTTAAAAAAAGTTTTTGTTCTTTCCTTTGGGTGGGATGAAAACCAAAAAATTAATCTGGTAACTTAAGAATTTGATACTGACTTATACGACTCCATAGCAAGAAAAAAAAAACAATTAAAAAAACAAGCAAAGTACTTGAATAGAGATTTTTCCAAAGAAGCCATACAAATGGCCAACAGTTACATGAAAAGGTGCTCAGCATCACCAATCAGCAGAGAAATGCATATTAAAACAGCAATAAGATGTCAAATTACACTTGCCAGGGTGGCTAGTATCAAAAGGACGAGAGATAAGTGTTGGCAAGTGTGTGGGAGAAAGGGAACATTCATACATTGTTGTTGGGAATGTAAATTAGCACAGCCATTATAGAAAACTGTATGGAGGTTCCTCAAAAAAATTTAAAACAGAACTACTATATAACCCAGAAATTCCACTGCTGGGTAAATAACCAAAGGAAATGAAATCAGTATCTCTAAGAGATATCTGCACCACCATGTTCACTGCAGCCTTATTCACAATAGGCACGATAGGAAAACAATCCACGTGTCAACAGATGAATGAATCTGAAAAAAATGTAGCACGCACACACACACACACACACACACACAGACACACACACAGACACACAGACACAGACACAAATCTTATTTGGCCATAAGAAAAGAAGAAATTCTGCCATTTTTGACAATATGAATGAACCTGGAGACATCATGTTAAGTGAAACAACTCACACACAGAAACATAGATACAGGATGATCTCACTTATATGTGATATATAAAAACGTCAAAGTCATAGAAATAGAATAGAACAGTCATTACCAAGGGGTAGGGATGATGGAAATAGGGAGATGTTGATCAAATGGCCCAACTTTCAGTTATAGGATGAACAAATTCTGGGGATCTGAGGTACAGCATGAGTGGTGATGAATGTGTTAATTAATTAGATTGTGATAATTATTATACAATGTATACCTATATGAAATAATCACATATATACAATCTTTAATTGGCAATTAAGTATTTTTAAAAAAGAATTTGACTCAATGTTCTCATCTCACATGTCTATATCTCACTTGGTTACTGGCTGAATCAAAATGGTGTTGTAAGTGCTGCAGCATTTTTGCAATCCAATGAGTAGAGAATCAAAATATGGTATTATCTCTGGAGTCCTAGAGAGCAGGGTCTTCTGGAAAATTCCTAGGTATCAAACGTCTGTGAGTAGATTCTTGACTTAAGCTTTCAGGGTCAGCTTTTCCACTTACAAATTTAGATTTAGGTCTCAGAGGCTCTAGTTCATCTCTGTGAAGTGTGAGGGGATGGAAAAACAGGGTTGGGGTGAGAGTTGTCATATGCAGGCCATGTGTACCCCAAGACAGAGAAAGCTCATCTGCAGAAAAGGATAAGAATAAAACAGACAGATCAAGAGTAGTAGAAAAGGGAGTCTCTTCACTCCTAAGGAAGTGATAAGTTAATCACAGCCCCTAACTCCCAATTGCTTGCTTCCATCTCTGGTGCAGTCCACGTGTATTTTCTGCCATTGGGCTACATGAAATATCCATGTATCTTTCTAGTAAATACCACTATTCGCTTAAGATATATTGAAAGTTTCTGTTTATGCAATCAAAATATATCTCAGACCAAATCAAGTAATCAATTAACCTTGGGAATTATTCAATTCTGAATAATGGTCCCAGTTCTTTGTGTTTCTTTATTTCTAGATTGTCTTTGTAGTCAATTGTAGATTTTCCCACCAGTTTACAGTCTTCTCAAGTTTTGAAGAAGCAAATGTGATAATTTTTACTTCCCGATTTATATTACTTCTGATCAGACTTTCTATAGTTTGAAAGTTTTATTTCTCAAATATGGAAGGCAAATATGCTAATTTTAATAAAATGGTACTGGTCCATAGCTAGCCTTCAATAAATAGCTGTAAATTGATTGATGTTTACATCTTCTCCCAAGTCTTTCATATGGCACAAACTTTGTATTGTTGGGTAATACATTTCTCATTTCCAGGTGGGTATTGACGTGGTATGTGCTTCAAAATGTCTGTTAGAATTGGTGCAACGAATCTATCTACCTGAATTTAGATACCATCAGTAAATTTCAAATTTCTTATCTCTTTTTTTACTCATCTTCTGTGGAGAAGTGCAAAATAGTCTACTACAGAAAAATGTAGGGCTAGATGAAGATTCATTTTAATGGGGAAGATGTGAGACGTGCTGTTTAATTAAAGGTATAGTTTAGATCCATTGCTCCTCTAAATTAAGTGCCCTACAGTCACTCAGCATAAAAAGTCAACTGGATAATCAGGGCCAGACCTAAAGTAGACTGGCTATTTCTGTCAGGTGTAAAGCTCATGGGGTTAACACTTCCTTTGGAAGAAAGCACCCTCCTGTTACTATGATTTGATAGCTCTGCCTTCAGCTCTAGACACTGCTGCCAGGTAATTAGTGGTACATCCTTAGGGTAGCCCCTGCATAGCTGTTACATGTAATTTAAGCAAGAATATGCCCTCCTTAAGTCAGAGCTTTCCTAATGCCTTTACATGTTCTTTTTATTTAAAAAAGGCATAACATTAGTTTATACAATTAGAATTGATTTACGTACAACAATGTGAATATACTTAACACTATTGAACTGTACACTTAAAATGCTTAAGATGGTAAACTTTATGCTATGCTATTTTTTTTCTTTTTAAAAAGAAAAAAAGTGGCTTGTGATCTTATTGTTACCTGTGGTTTTCCTGAAGCAATAGGCAAGTGCCTATGTAGGCTAAAATGGTTTATTTGGTTTTAAATTTATATTAAAGGTTTTCTTAAATTAACTGCATTCTACAGCTCACCTTAGTATTGGAGATTCTCAAGCATCTAGTAAATATTCCTGCTTTCCTCCTGTTCTATTTCTTTCCATGAACATTTACCAAGCATTCGTGTATTTGAGACTAGATGGAGGAATGAGAAGCAAGCAGGCTTTGGTCTCTACCCTCAAGGAGCTGCAGACCCATTGGGATAACTGACAAGCAAATGCTGAGCTACAGTTCTGAGAAAGATGTCTAAACATGATGTTTAGGAAATCCAGGAAAGGATATTCAACTAACCCTGGAGTTAGGATAAAAAGTAGACATGCAGGAAGGAAGAGTGCGTAAGGAGTAGCTAGATGAAGAAAGGAGAGCAGGGCATTGCAGACTTAAGGAACAACATCTAAAAAAAAATGCAAAGCATCTGGAGAGGGGCATAAAATACTGCAAATAATTGTGTTTTTGGTAAGTAGTATTTGTATCAGAAGGAATTGGGCAGAGGATAGGAAAAGTGGGGAAGTGGCAAGAAATGAGGCCTGACAAATAGTCAGGGTCAGACCCCTGTATGCCGTGTTCAGAAGATGGAACTGTTTCCTAAGCCTTCCATAAAATGTTTGAAGAAAACCTTAGAAGGAATTTGGACAAATTCTATCAGTTGTGCTTTAGAAATGTCACTTTGACAGTGCTGTTGAAATTCATTAAAATGAAAAAGCTGATGACTTTCCAGTAATTCAGGAGAGAAGTGACAAAAGTCTGAACTAGAGCTGTGAGGCTGGAGGAGAGGAGAGTAATACAGGGGTGATTAGCTATGAGAGGAGGGAGAAGGAAGGGTCAAGAAGAAGTAGAATTTTAAATGCCACACTGATGATTTGCGCATTTCACTCTATGAAAATTCCCTTCACCCAAATAACTGTAGTTAATAATAGCTATGCTCAGTGTTGAGCGGTGAAGTGAACTGATGTCTACAAGCTACTCTGAAATAAGATGGAATGATAGAAGGCTAGATGGGTTGATATGTGATAAAGCAAGTACAGCACAAATGATAGTTGTAGAATCTAGGTGTTGGGTTTATGGAGGTTTGCTGTATAATTCTTCCAATTTCCCTACAAGACTGATAATTTTCAGAAGAAAATATGAGGTAAAATGTTGCTCCTATTTTTCTTTATGTGGCGTAAAGAAGTTACAATATGCATTATTATGCGAAACAGCTATAATTTGAATAACAAGAAAACCCCATCACATGCAATGCTTCAATAGTATATAACATTTTCGTACTGTGGCCATATTGATAAACTAATGGATATTTTACTTCAATCTGTTGGTTTTGTGAGCCATATGTTTTTTTCTTCTCCAAATTAGCTAGTATATTTGCAGGTAAATGACAAGAAAAACCATACATTGCTGTAAACATCAACAAATAAAATATATGAAGTATTGCTTACTCCAGAGTATGTTATTTCACTTAGAAACTGGTATAGTTGACTTTGAGTACTAGGTATGGGAAACAGGGAGAGGGTACTAATTTCTGAGAAACAACTAAATAAACAAGAATTACTGATTTTTGTGTGTGTGAGCAGGGCAGTGATTGTGTCCTTAAACAAAGTAGACAATCCAAGAAAAAGAGCAGATATGGAACGAAGGGGGTAGGCAGAGAGGATTATTTTAGGTTTTACATGCTGAGCCTGAAGTGTTGCAGGCAGTTGGACATATGGTTTTGGAATTCAAGAGGAAGTTCTGTGCTGGAGATGGGGAGTCATTAAAATACACCAATGAGTCACTGGAATATATCCAGATGGTGATATAGATGAGACCTTGGGTGAGGGGGCAGAGCGTAAGAAAAGATGACACAGTTAGGACTATGAGGGACATTTCAAGAAAACGGAGAAGTGGAACCTCCCTTTGAGACTATGAGACTAGGAAGATATGTCCAGATAGATAGGGGGAGAGGGAGAGAGAGGGGGAGGAGAGGGAAGAGGGGAGGGGGAGGGGGAGGGGGAGGGACATATCAAGGATCTGAGAGGAAAGAGCCAAGCAAAAGGAGGGAGTGGAGGGGAGTGGTTCACAGTGTCAGGTACTCCCCAGGGTTCAAATGAGGTTAAGAGATTAAGGCTAAGTAGTTACTGCTGGGTTTGGTGGTTGTAAGTAATCAGAAATCATGCTGAGAACAACTTTGGTGAAGAGGTGAGTTATAGCATAATGAGGAGTGGACAAGCAAATAGGACGTTAAAATGTGGATGCATCAACTGTAGATTATTCTTTAAAGAAGTATGGCTATGACAGGTGAAGCAGCTTTTTTTTTTTTTTTTTTTTTTTTAGATCAGAAGGACTCAAGCATGTCTGAGGGATAAACCCCTTGGAAATAGATTAAATAAACAAAAGAGGAGAGGTAATAACTAGAATGGCTGTGAAGGGAAGGGACTCTGAGGCCCGGTGGAGGGTCTGGAGTTGGATGGGTATAGGGAGACCTTCTGCTTCTCCCACTGAGTTGGGGGAATGGAGGCAAGGATGGGTGTGATTAGGTTCCTTTTCTGGGTAAGGTGAGAGGATGGCAAGGAAGGTGAAGAAGCTCAGTTACTGGCATCTTACTTGTCCTGTGAAGAACATGATGAGGTCACCAGGCAAAAGTGACAGGAGCATGGTGGGGTAAGGGACTTATGAAGAAAATAATGTATGGAATTGTGAGTGGGAGAAGAAAGAACATAGAAGAAAATGCTGGCCATCAGAAGGCACGGCTGGGTAGTGTTTTCCAAGAGCTCTCAGTTACCTAAATATAGATAGTTATCTACCTCGCCATTTCCATTCCGAGAAGCTTGTCAGCTCTCAGCAGCCTTCTGCTCTGGGTTTAAGCCTCATTATAGACAGAATATACCAGGGGCTGATACCTGTTATTTTGCAAGGAAATTTTCCACCTGTACAAATTACAAGAAATAACAACAACAAATGTCTTTAAACATGTTATTCCTGGAAATCCAATTTGAAATATTGTCCATTTTAATGTTTTGATATTAGCATCATAGATTGACCCCACAGCAGTATGACCACCAAAGCTGGGCATGACCTAGTAGTATGTATATTGTGTTTTATAGCTTTTCTCCTTGGGCAGGTAGTGTATTCTGCTTCTAGAAGCCTGAATGTTCCCTTATGGCAAGACAGAAGTTGCCAAGTCTAACCCTACTCCCTAGCTCCTACGTACTCAAGTGAGAGGCAAGACGTCACAGCTTTAAATCAAAATTGCATTCCTGACCTTTTTGTTTCCCACTGTTCAACTGTCATCTCAGTTTTCCACTTTCAGAATTGTAAAAATTGCCTCCAATCCTGATCTCTACTTTTTCAAATGTGGTTCAGGTTGGAAATCAATCTATGGTCAGCCTCTGGTGTGGGTCTTTCTGCGTACAGCTCTAAGATGCTTCATTTTGATACTCTGCTTCTCATTCTGTGTTTATCTCAACATCAATTTCAGCAGCAAGTCTCTCTCTACAATTCCTGGCTTGTAGAGATCCTACAGGTGAGAAATTTCTTGTCTTCATCAATGTTCATGTCACCCACTGCTCCTTGCTGGTATCCAAACATCCCATCATTGCATCTTGCCTGAGTCACTGCACTCAAGTGACAGAACTCCTTGAGGGCTAAACCAGACCTCACTCCGTTTCCCAGAGTAAGAACAAATGTTTTCAGAAACAATTTGTGAAGTATTGAGTAAATTCAGAATTAAATTCCCATATTATTTCTAACATTTCATTTCAACTTTGAAAATGGCATTTTTAAATTTAATGCCATTCTTTAGATTCAACCAACTAATTCAGACGAATGACTTCACTTCTCTGCCTTCTGTTTATGTATTGGTGCTCCCCAGGGTCTTAGTCAACACATATTTGTTGAAGACGTACTTGAGCTTGTCATTGGTGATAAAGAGGTGAATACATTATAGTACCTGTTATCAAACACACTCAGTTTGGCAAGAGACAAGATAACAGTTAATAGACAGCAGCAATTCTCAAAATATAGCAAACAGAATAATCAACTGTAAGGCTAGATTCTTTAGCCCCTCCTTACATGTGGGGGTGTCGAGGAGGTGCCGGAGAATGGTGGTGAGTTGATATAAAAGATGTGAGAACTACACTTTGAGAAACACTGAAAGACAACATGTAAGGGTTGCAATAAAGGTATTGACTCTGGGTGCTCTGGGAGCCACCAAGGGGCTGACTGTCTCTGTCAAGATAGGTGGTAGAGGTGGGGGAGGCTGAGAAGAGGTTTATGGCATAGCTTCACTATCTCCTCTCAATCATCTGTGAGGATGAACTGCCCATTTTTGGCCCTTTGTCTCTAAAACCTCTTCTAAAGTGTGTTCTACTTGATCTATATTGTGCGCCCTTCTGTCTTAGGTGCTTTTATGTTTTCTTTTTACTAAACAATTATACTGTCCGCAACTTTGTGCGGTTTGTGTGTCTCTTCCCATTTCTAGACATGTTGTAATTAAGTAGCAGTTTCCTTCAAGACTGAGTTTTCCATACTTAGCTCCTTATTTCTGAATTTCAGTTGCTTCATATGCTTTTTGCTTTTAGCAAACAAGCTCTTTTTCTTAACCCCAAACTGAGAATTCCATTCTTACTTTATCCAGTCATTGAATGCATTGCTTGCTTTGGTCACTTTGAAAGAAAGACATGGGATATCATCTTGTGGAAGTGAATTGCAATGGAAGTGTTCAACTAAGAACAAAATGTTTTCTTTCTAGAAATCTATTAGCTCTAATGGGCATGAGTTTTTAGTTTTTACTCTTGGACATTTAGCTGAGAGAAGATAATGCAAGCAGACCTGTTAGAACAATTAATGATAAATGTATATGAAAGATTATCAATAGACACCTTAGCACCGTAACATTTGTGTCTTTGAATTTGCACTTTGATGTGGAGAAAGTGCAAAACGTATCACATACAAATTTCATGTAGTTAGTCTCTTAAACAAGTCATCACTGAGAAATGAGAAACAATGTTAAGCTGTGAACTTTTTTCTTCTTTATCCAGTGTATTATTTCCTCAAATTGAAATGTCATATATAGGAACAAGACTTCTGTTATGTTGTCAGGGAGGAGAGATGTGAAAAATTTGTCATGCATTTTACAAAAGAAGATGCCATGAGCTGAATTGTGTCCCCACCAAAATTCATACATTCAAGCCCTAACCCCCATTGTGACTCATTTGGAGATATGGCTTTCAGGAAGTATAATAATTAATGTTAAATGAGGTCATAAGAGTATGGACCTAATCTGATAAGATTGGTTTCCTTATAAGAAGATCTTTCTCTCCACGAGCACACACAGAAAAAAAGCTAAGAGAGACCCAGATCTTGGACTCTTAGCCTCTGGAACTGTAAGAAAATCGATTTCTGCTGCTTAATTTACCCAGTCTAATGGTGTTTTGTTATGGCAGCCCAAACAGACTAAGACATGACATGCTTATGGGCATCTGTGGATTCTGTCTCTAGTTCTGATTCTACCACCTTTAGCTCTTGTGGCTCTAAAAGTTTCAGAAGACCCCACTTGCCTTTCTGCAGAATGGGAGGGTCAGACTGGCTGACTCCTAAGATCTTTTCAAATTTTTGAAATCTTTGATTCTATTTATATCAAATGGAGTTCTTTGTTGAAGAGTGTATAGTACCAAGCCTGAAACAGCCTACAAAGCCTTTTTTGCTTAGCTCTCTCATTTAATGGAAGTGGAAACTTAGGCCTCAATAGATTACATGATGTGGCTTTCCCGGTGTTACCCAGATACTCCTGGCAATGCCTGGAAGTGTAGTCTTGTTTGTTTCTCTGCGGATTACACTGTTCAGTGGGTTGGCAGCTGTCAAATAAGAATAATATTTTATGTAATGGACCTGTTTCACTGGGGGAATGTTAATGAGCTGAAAAATACTGAGTTTTTCAGAATAAAGATATTTTTATTATTGTATTTGATTTATGATAAAAATATTCTGTAAATGTTTTCTTTTGAAGTTACTGATGCCAATATGTGTACATAGTAATATTTTATTATAAATTCTGTATTTGAGAGTAACACACGCATATGGTAAATAAATAATACAGATGAGATGAAAAGTTTCTTAACCACTCTTCTCCATTCCCAATTATATTTTCCAAAGACAACATCTTTTAGCTGTTACTTTAAAATTGTTTTTGATGATTACCTTGATAATTTTAGATGATGTACTTATTCCTGTACTCCTCCGTAAATCAATGGATTATACCCATAACCCTCTTTGACTTCATATTAAGAGAGTTGAGGCTTATAACTCATTTACATTACTCTTACATTTCTATCTTCCATGCTTAAGTTAGATAAGTATATTTAGTTTCTCTAAATATTTGTAACTTTAAATAATATAAAACGCTATAGTTTTGACAGAATTTCTTGATTCTTTTCTTTGTAAAATGAGTACGTCTATGTAGAAGTAGGACCCCTACTCTTTTCTCATTTTTCCTTTCCTGATTCTACATCCTCCTATCAGCTGCACGTTTGCTTTTACATTGGCAAGGTTAGCATTTACATTCCTTTCTATAACCACATATGTGTCTCCTATGCTTGTCCAGACCTTGACTTCACAATTTAAAAACCAATGAAACAATGCTTAATATTTTCTCTTTGAATAATGTTTTGGGACCCCAGATATTCTGTGCAAAGAGATTTTTCGTGAAAACGGTAATTGGAAACTTGCCAGTTAGGCAATTTTGGATTAAAAATTGCATTTATTTGAATCATTATGGGAGATAAATATGTCACTATTTTGCACTTTTCTTTTTTAAATGACAGCATAATTAAATTGCCAGAAAGTATCATGAATATTTTTAATTTTTTAAAAACCATGTTAATTTTTATTAAATCAGAATTTCTGGTTTAGTTCAAAAGATCTAATTTGACATTGCATTAAATTGCATTGTTTTAGGAGTCTTGATAAGGACTCTTTAACTGTTTTACTCACTGAATTTGGTAAAATTCTACTTTTAATACACTTTTGCTGTGTGATGCTTAAAATTATTCTATGTAACTAAATCAGAACCTTATTATAAGCCACCTTAGACTCACACCAAAAATATTTGGTCATTGTTAAAAGTGTTAAGTGTGGAAGTTGATTTGTGATGAAGGGAAAGTCTTAATCCTAGTAATCTCCCTTGTACTGAATTCTGCTATGTCCAGTGAAACTTGTAGGAGGTTTCTGTGGGTTTTGGGTCAAGTGTGTCAATATTTTAAAATTATAACACCTCTAATACATTGTGTTTTTTCTTTTTTGTGGTCATATTTTTCAGTATGGTTGCTAGGAATTGTTCATATAGCTATGACTACAAGTCACTATGCCTTTTTGATGAAAATATATTCTTGACCTTCCTTGCCTATTTAGCATTTTATATCTTGCAGACATAAATCTCAGAGCTAAGCTTAGCTCACATAGCTCTGTATATTTTCACTTCCCCAAGGGTAGTTTTATCATGTCGAAGTAAGAAGATCAATACAAAATAGGATTCTCTAAGTAAGGGCTAAACTAGCACCAAATATAGCCCTGACAAAGCATTTAGTGGCTTCCTGTTTGTGATATTTATCAAAGCTAAAATGCTGACTAATACCAGGATTTCAGCTCTGCAAAAAACTATATGGAAGCAAAATATTGAGACAGTATTCATACTTGTCATGGTGTCTGGAGTTTTTTATTTTTACAATAGATTGCAGTGGAATTCCCCTTTAAGGCTCTTAACTTCTGACTGAATCACATTTCTCATTATGACAAAATTTATTATTAACTGGTATCACTATAATTTCATGGTCTTTCCTAGATTATAAACTTCTGAAGAGCATTGATTATTTTCTTTATATCTTTGAGAGTGAACTGCAGGATGTTTCTTATAAATGAGATACTTGACAAGTGCTTATTTTCTCCCTGATACTGTGCTAAACTCTTTATATGCATTATTATTATTTTTTTAATTCTTAGAATAACTCCATGAGGTTTAGTCCTGTTTCACAGATGAGTAACTTAAGGAAAAGACACCTTAAGTCACTTGACCAAAGGCACACAGCTAGTTAAATGATACAGCTAGGATTGGTCTGTGTGCCTGAATTCTTCCATTGTCATGTAGTCGGACTCATACAGTATATAGCATTTTTAGATAGTTTCCTTCAGTTAGTAATGTGCATTGAAGTTTTTGCCATGTGTTTTCATGGCTTTACAATGTATTTCTTTCTAGTGTTAAATAATATTTCATTACCTCAACATACTACAGTTCATTTATTTGCTTACCTACTGAAGGATATCTTGGATGTATCCAAGTCTTGATAATTATGAATAAAGCTGCTATAAACACCCAAGTGCAAGATTTGTGTGGACATGCATTTTACGTTTTCTTTTTCTTTTCTTTTTTTTTTTTTTTGGTAAATACCAAGAGGTGAGATTGCTGGATCATATGGTCAGAGTTATATTTATTTTATAAAAAACTGCTAAACTGTACCATTTTGCATTGTCATCAGCAATGAGAGTTCTTGTTGCTCCACATCCTTGCCAGCATTTGGTGTTGTCAGTGTTTTAGATTTTAGCTGTTCTTAGACGTGTGTAGTGGTATCTCGCTTTAATTTGTGATTCCCTAATGACATGATGTTGACCATCTTTTCATATGTTTACTTGTCATGTGTATATTTTCTGTGGTATCCATTCAGGTCTTTGGCCTATTTTTTAATCAGGTTGTTCATTTTTTTTATTGTTGAATTTTCAGAGATTTTTGTATATTTTTTATAAGATTCCTTTATCAGATGTGTCTTTTGCAAATATCTTTTCCCAGTCTGTGGCTTATCTTCTCTTCACATTGTATTTTGCAGAGCAGAATTTTAAAATTTAATAAAACCCAACTTATTAATTCTTTCTTCATAGATAATGCCTTTGGTGCCATGTTAAAATGTTATTGCCGTATCCAAAGTCATCTCGATTTTATCCTATGTTGTCTTCCAGTAGTTTTGTAGTTTTGTGTTTTACTCTTAGGTCTATTACTTATTTTGAGTTATTTTTTTTTGAAGAGTATAAGGTCTATATCTAGATTATTCATTTTTTCATATTTGGATGTCCAGTTTTCAACCACTTTTTGAAAAGACTATATTTCCTCCATTGTATTGTCTTTGCCCCTATGTCAAAGGTTCTTTGACTGTATTTATTCAGGTCTATTTCTGGGATCTCTGTTCTGTTCCAGTAATCCATGTGTTTATTCTTTCACCAATACCACACTTTCTTGATTACTGTAGCTTTATAGTAAGCCTGAAGGTTGGGTAGTGTCAGACTTCCAACTCTGTTCTCCTCCTTCAATATTATGTTGGTTACTCTGGGTCTTTTGCCTCTTGAGAGAAACTTTAGAATCAATTTATTGATATCTGTAATATAACTGCAGGGATTTTTGATTAGAATTACATTGAATCTATGTATCAGTTAGGGAAGAATTGACATCTTGACAATATTGAATCTTCCTATTTATAAATACAGGCTATCTCTCTATTTATTTGGTTATTTGATTTCTTTCACCAGAGTTTTGTAGTTTTTCTCACATAGACCTTGTACATACTTTGTTAAATTTAGATGTAAATATTTAAATTGGGGGGAGTTAACATAAATGATAATGTGTTGTAAATTTCAAATTTCATTTGTTCCTTGTTAGTGTATATAGAAAAGTGTTTGACTTTTGCATATTAATCTTGTGTTCTGCAAACTTGCTATACTTGCTTTTTAGTTTCAGAAGGTTTTTTGTTGTTCTTGTGATTTTTTTCTATGGATGATGAAGTCATCTGTGAACAATCCAGTTTTCTTTCTTTCTTCCCAATCTGTACCTTTTATTTCCTTTTCTTGTCTAATTGCATTAGCTAGAACTTCCAGTATGATTTTGAAAATAAGATGAAAGGAACATTTTTGCCTTGTTCTGATCTTACCAGGAAAGCTTAGAGTTTCTCATCATTTAATGATGTTAGCTGTAAGTTTTTTTGTAATGTTCTTTACCAAGCTGAGGAAGTTCCCTGTATTTTTAGTTTGCTGAGAGGTTTTGTCATGAATGGGTATTAGATTTATCAAATGCTTTTCTGCACCTATTGATGTGATCATGTAATTTTTCTTCTTAGCCTGTTGATATGATGTACTACGTTAATTGATCATTGAATGTTGCCTTGCATGCCTGGATTAAATCTCACTTGGTCATGATGTAGAATTCTTTTCATACATTGTTTAATTCAACTTGCCAGTAGTTGGCTGAGGATTTTTGCATCTATGTTCATGAGAGATATTTGTCTGTAGTTTTCTTTTCTTGTAATGTCTTTATCTGGTTTCAATGTTAGGGCAATGCTTGTCTCATGGAATGAATGAGAAAGTATTCTATTTGCTTCTATTTTCTGGAAGAGATGGTAGAGAATTGGTATACTTTCTTCCATAAATGTTTGGTAGAATTTACTGGTGAAGTCTTATGAGCCTGATGCTTTCTATTTTGGAAGGTTATTATAATTATTAATTCAATTTTCTAAAAAATATAGGTCTATTCAAATTGTCTATTTCTTCTTGTGTTAGTGTTGGAAGATTGTGTCTTTTAGAAACTGGTTCATTTCATCTAGGTTATCAAATTGGTGGGCATAGAGTTGTTCATAATATTCCTTGATTGTCCTCTTAGTATCCTTGGGCACCTCAGAGATGTATCCTCTTTCATTTCTGATATTAGCAATTTGTGTGTTCTTTTTCTTAGCCCAGCTAGAGGTTATTAATTTTATTAATCTCTAAAAAAACAACTTTTGGTTTTGTTAATTTTTATTATTAATGTCTCATTTTACATTTCATCAATTTCTGCTCTAATTTTTGTTATTTCTTTTTTTGCTTACTTCAGATTTAGTTTGCTCTTCTTTTTTTTAGTTTAATAAGGTGGAAACTTAGGTTGCTGATTTTTGGATCTTTTCTTCTCTGTCAAAAAATTCTTAAATTCTATTAAGAATTTCTTTTAACATTTCTTACAAGGCAGGCCTAATGGCAACACATTTTTAAATTTTTGTTTGAGAAAGTCTTTCTCCTTTACTTTTGAAGAATAATTTCACAAAGTACAGAATTCTAGGTTAATTTTTTCTTTTCTCTCAATATTCCAAATATTTCACTCTGCTCTCTTTTTGTTTGTATGGTGTGGAAGAAAAGTCTAATGTAACTCTCATCTTTGCTATTCTATACGTAAGGCGTTTTTTTATCTCTGATTTCTTTCAATATTTTGTCTTTATTTTTGTCTTTTTTAAAACTTCAAAGTAATATGTGGCAATAGACTGAATGTGTCCCTCAAAATTCATATTCTGAAACCCTAATCTCAATATACTAGGTATTTGGATGTGGGAACATTGGAGGTAACTTGATCATAAGGTTTGAATGCTCGTGAATAAAACTGGTATCCTCATTTTTGAGGCCAGGGAACTAGCTAGAAGCTAGCTCTCTTCCGCTATGTGAGGATATAGTGAGAAAATGGCAGTCTGCCATCTGGAGAGGGCCCTCGCCAGAATCTGACCATGATGTCACCCTGATCTCACTTTCAACCACCAGAACTATAAAAAATAAATGTTTGTTGTTTAAACTACTCAGTTTCTGGAATTTTATTACGGCAACTTAAACTAAGATACGTGCCTAAGTGTAGGTTTTTTTCTTTTCTTTTCTTTTTTTTTTTGCATTTGTGCTCTGCTTCAAGAATCTGTGGTTTGGTGTCATATTCGTTTGCTGACATTCTGAGTTGTTATGGCTTCAAATATTGCTTCTGTTCCTTTTTCTTCTTCTGCTATTCCAGTTATGGGTATATTATACCTTTTGTAGTTGTTCCACAGTTCTTAGGTAATCTATTTTGAGTTTTTTCAGTCTTTTTTCTCTTTGTTTTTCAGTTTTGGACGTTTCTATTGCCATATTCTTAAGCTCAGAGATTCTTTCCTCAGCCTTGTACAGTCTACTAATGAACTCATCAAAGACATTCTTTATTTCTGTTACAGTGTTTTCAGTCACTAACATTTCCTTTTTATTCTTTATTAGGATTTCCATCTCTCTGCTTCTATTATCCATCTGTTCTTGCAAGTTATCTGTTTTTTCCATTAATACGCCTTTAGCATATTAATCATACATTTCTTAAATTCCTGATCTGATAATTGCAACATTTCTGCCATATCTGAGTCGAATGCTTATTCAGTCTCTTCAAACTGTGTTTTTGCCTTTTCGTGTATCTTGTAATTTTTGTTGAAAGGTGGACATAATGTAATGAGGAAAAGGAACTGTGGTAAATAGGCCTTCAATAATATGGTGCAGAGATATGGAGGTAGGGGAAGCACCCTATATCCCGTAATGAATTTCAGTCTTTTGCTGAACCTGTGTCCCTAAATTTTACCTGTACTTATCAGTTATTTTTTCTCTATTAAGTGGGACAGGAGGGCTAAAGGGGGCTAGGTTTGAGTATTTCTCTTCCTCTAGGTAAGTTAGGCTCTGCTAAAATTCTTGCAGGTGAGGCTCTGGTTAAATAGTTTCACCTGAGGGAGGCATCATTAAGAACAGAATGCTCCGGGTACATTTTAAGATGGTTCATTTTCCCCTCTGCATGCCAGAAGCAGGGGATTTTTCTCTAATGCTGCTGTGAGAACCTGCTCAAGCTCCTGGAGGTAAAACTCACAAAATTGTGGAGACCCCACTATGGCTGATTCCCCCTGGAATTTTTAACTCTCAGAGTTGTCTGCACCGAGCCTCTAGTAATTTGTCAATTACAGTTCAGGTTTTCCTGTCTTGGCACTGATTGCCGTAGAGGTTCCTGCTCTAGTAAGTCATGATTTTCTATACTTGCTTCTCTGTCTTTCCAATTTTTGGGGCAATGGTTTGCCCTGTGACCTCAATTCTCTGCGAGATTTAAGAAGAGTTGTTGATTTTTCAGTATGTTCAGCTTTTTACATGTAACGATGGAGTTGTGACTTCTAATCTCTTTACTTGCTGGAGAAACAGAAGTCTGCAAACTCTTGATAACCATTCTGCCTCATGTCTTCCCACAGATTAATTATTGAATTGAATTCTGTGCTGTGTGGTGTCTTAGCCTGGGTTCTCCATAAGGAAAGTCTGAGTTAAAGGCTTATGTGCTATTATTTTACTAGGAAGTTCAATTCCAGCAGGCAAGAAGGAGGAGAAAAGAGAATGAGATAAGGAAAGGAGAGCCAATATTGTGTGTTATGAAACTGGCCACTTCCTGGTATTGAGTTGAATTGACTCTTCAATTTCAAGAAGTCCTTGAAGAGGCCACATAAAAATTATTGTTTCAGAATAGTTGGTGGGGTAGGGGTGTGACTAAGACTATCTGATATCTCAGTCTTCATTCATCAAAATTTCACTCCGTGGTTTATCTTCCTTCCCCCACATTTCTGGGTTGCATACATTGGTGTATGCAAAAAAAAAAAAAAAAAAAAAAGGGTCTCATGGTGTCTTAGTTTTGGTTTCCCTGGAAGCAGGCCATGAATAAGCATTTGGTGCAGCTGCAGATAGTTTTTTAAAATGGTGATCCAGGAAGAAGGAGTAAGGGAGTTGAGAGGAAGAGGGAAGGAGAAAAATACAATGTAAGAATGCATTATTGAAGTTCCTTCAGAAAGCAATAGGGGCTCTATTCCAGTACAGAATGCTTCTCAGAATTGTACATTCCATAGGATGGGAGGCTGGGGCATTAATCCACTATCTCCCATCCCCTACTTATTGAGAGTTGCCTGTGTGGGCTCCTCTCAGTGAAGTCACAGAAGAGAGTTGAGGCAAATAAGTCTCTTCCCTCTCTGGGAAGTGCTTAAATATGCATTTGCACGCTTACATGGACATCTGGGATTTTGGAGAAGGCTCCTAGCTTGAAAAGCAGGGATATTGAGATATCAGCATGAGTCTGTGCTTGTGTGTAACTGCCCACAATGGAGGTGGGCCAGAGAGATGTGACATAGATTATCTGATGCCATGGGGAGTTGGGGAAGCTGTGGGGCAGATTGTCAGAGCAGTATTTCTTTTGTAGTATGCTGTGAGATTATGTCTCCAGAATGGTGCTGACATGCTGATTTCAGGTGACTCATATTGTTTATATAGTCAGGGGCCCTGTTAAAATATTTGTGTGGGACTTCACATACCTTAGGGAAACCCTGCCTGTGTGAGGTAGGTTGGAGTCATTCAAAGTTTGCTGCAGTAGCTGCAGCTAGAACAACAGAAAAGTAAGACTGAGAGGACATATAGTGACATACAGGAGGTAACCGGTATCCTTGGCTAAGTGCTTCTTCAGAAAAGTTTTTACAGAGGATTTTTAGAGTCTTCGTTTTTCTTTTTCTTCTTTTGAAATGGAGTCTTGTTTTGTCACCAGGCTGGAGTGCAGTGGCGTGATCTCGGCTCACTGCAACCTCCACCTCCCGGGTTCAAGCGATTCCCCTGCCTCAGCCTCTTGAGTAGCTGGGACTACAGGTGTGAGCCACCATGCCAAGCTAATTTTATGTATTTTAGTAGAGATGGTGTTTCGCCATGTTGGCCAGGATGCTGTAGCTCTCCTGAGCTTGTGATCTGCCTGCCTCGGCCTCCCAAAGTGCTGGGATTGCAGGCGTGAGCTACTGCAACTTGCCTATAGAGTCTTTGCTTTTTTATATGAATAGAATGATGTTTGCAAAAATTTTATGAGTGAGTCCACATGTAGAAAGGATTGCAAAATGTGGCTGACGCAAATTCATTTTATTCTGATGTGTATACTCCTTTTCAGAGGGGGAGTCTATTTCTTCAGTCCACCCTTTTGAATCTGGACCAGCAGATAACTACCTTATAGGTATCTAGGTAAGAGAAAGTGCACCACTGGGACTAGCCTTGTGACTTCCTTTGACCGAGAAAACAAGGCAGAAGTGACGTTTTATAAATTCTATGACCTGGGCCTCAAGTAGTTTTGCAGCTTCTCCCTTTATTGTCTACAATGAGGCCACCATTGAGGGAGGTCATTCTAGCCTACTGTGGGATGAGACGCCATGTGGAGGAGAACGTGGGTACCCCGACTGATGGCCAGCACCCCGCTCGCAGCAAGCGAATAAGACTATTGTGGATACACCGTTCTGGCAGCCCCTCTCTCTCAATGAAGTCACAGAAGAGAGTCGAGGCAAAACTAGAGGTGATTACACAGCCAAGCCACAGAATCATGAGAAATACCAAATCATTTTTGTTTCAAGACACTATGTTTAGGTGGTTTGTTATACAGCAACAGATAACTAATAACATGGACGAAATCCCGATAGTCTTTGGAACCATTTTTATGCCTTAATGAGCTAGATGACTAGATTAAATGATGTGTTAATAAGTTTGCGAACACTAATAAGGTTTCATGTTGAGTTTTGGAGAGTTCCTCTTCAGTATTTAGCCAATGAAGAAACCACAAACAGGCAGTTGCTGTTCTGTGCAAAAATGTAAGCTTATGAAAATGACACTCAGTGAAGTGAAATGGCAAATAGTACCTTACGTAGTCTGTATAACTACAACCAAAAAGAACAATGTATATGTATGAACCCTTGGCTTATGGCGAAAGAAGTGACTGTCATAATGTTCTCGTGTAAATGGCGCAAGTTTGTACTCTAACATAATTTTGTGGATTATATAAGTTACTAACTTACTGAAAGGGCTTGAGGGAATGGGGCTCTGTCTTCTAAGAAGGAACTGAGTTCAGCCTATGGTATTCTGAAGGGGTCCAGAAACTGTCAGTGATAGGAAAAAAGAGGAGAAGCCCAAGAAAATAGATTCCTTATCTTTATCCCTTTGCTTGTGTCGAAAGAGCTAGAGATACTAAATGTCCTTATAATAATACAGAGGAAATCTCGTAACCTGCCCTTTTAGCAGCAGAAATTTGAGTTTGATTATACAATGGAAAAAAGAGATGTAGAGAATTTTCATAAGATCCCTGATTGAAAGAAATCTTTCTGGTATAGTGTTTGGTACAGTAAAGCTGGTTCTTCGACCAATTGATAAAGTATATCTAGATTGTGCAAATTGGTAACTCATCTATCTAATTTTTCTTTAGCCTGCATTGCGTATGAACATTGTGATTTACAACAATTGAACTGTAATTGAAAAATCTAAGAGCTTTCACACAAAAATCTGTACTTTCAGCATCTCTTAAAATTTGGATGCTCTGGCCATGGGTCTAGAGTGGGGGACATCAACCACTTTAGACAGATCCCACATTCTCCGGTCAGTAAACTCCACTTACTGTCCTATCAGGCTGGCTCCTGTAGGCATGTGCCAATCATTATAGAATTGTTTCAAAGGGGTCAAGAGTCCTGGTGATCTGCACTTGACTATTTAAACAACAATAAATAGCTTCATTTCTCACAGGTGGAAAATGATCAGAAAAAGTGATCTATTCATGAAATACCAATTTTAAAATCATTTCTCCTACTAAAAAGCCTCAGTTCAAACAGAAGTTTAATGTATTTAGATAAAAGGTCTTATGTGTGTTCACAGCTGATAAAGAGATCAACACAGTCTGAGGAGAGGAAGAGATGGGTACAGTTACTGACAGTGAAAGAAAACCCATGTTTTACTCTTGGTATCCTCTGGGAATAAAGATTTCTGTTGAGTTTGAGAAGAGAGAATCAGTGACAACCCCTTAAAAGAAGCAGCAAAGACAACTGACCTGAAAAGACTTGTTGAAAACATTTGTATATGTGTTCTCAATTCAGCTCCTACTGATAAGTGAGGACAGGTGATATTTGGTTTTCTGTTTCTGTGTTAGTTTGCTAAGGATAACGGCCTACAGCTCCATCCATGTCCCTGCAAAGGACATGATCTCATTCTTTGTTATGGCTGCATAGTATTCCATGGTGTATATGTACCACATTTTCTTTATCTAGTCTATCATTGATGGGCATTTAGATTGATTCCATGTCTTTGCTGTTGTGAATAGTGCTGCAATGAACACATGTGTCCATGCATCACATGGAGGGGAATGACATACACTGGGGCCTTTTGGAGGGTAGGGAGTGGGAGGAGGAAGAGGATCAGGAAAAATAACTAATGGGTACTAGGCTTAATACTTGGGTCACAAACTAATCTGTACAGTAAACCCCCATGACGTAAGTTTGCCTATGTAGTAAACTTTCACTAGTACCCCTGAACTTAAAAGTAAAAAGAAAAGGAGGTTATATACACCAAAGAGAGCTTGTATGAGTGATGATTAAAAAGAGGGTATTCTACTCTCTACCCTCTCTCACTATATTTTAGCTTAATAGAACACCTAGAACTTTAACAGAACCCTATTAAAGAAGGCAGGTAACCCCAAGAGAGTTAACATTAAGTTTTCCACAATCTCAGTGAAATGGTGCTTTAAGTTGGAAACTTTAAAAAAAAATACCTAGAATTTTGGACTGAAATTTATGTCCATTATGTTGTCAAAGAATGTACTTATTTTGGAGAGTTAAATATATTCCAATAAGTACAGTTAGTTTGTGTGTTCAAATTAATGATTTTTTTGGTCCTCTGCTACTATTAAGTTTGTAAAATATGCCCTGTGATTCTGAATTTGATTTTTACACTAAATATTCAAGTCATGGTCCCAAGAGTTAATTGCCTTCACGTGTGTTCAGTCATTTGCTGCCAACTCAGAGACTTTCTTTTAAGAGCATCCTTATGTCCCTCCTCACCAGCCAGAAATGTTTCCAGTGCCGTGCACAGGTAATGGCACTTTAAATTACTACCATTCAGTCATCTTCTGGACAGGTTTTCTTTAACAGTCAGCAAATGAGCAGGACCTTCAAGGACTGCTCTCCAGACTAGTGGGTCTCCTACTTTATATGGACATAGTTTCCACTGGAAAATGTTTCTTGTGGTTCCAGATTTCTATTTCAGGGCACTGAAATAGAGACATTGTTATTCTTTCATAAAACTTAGTTGAGAGTTCTAATGGAAATTTTATTAATATGATAAACCACGTTCATTCATTCAGTTAGAAAATATATGTCAGATGGAAACTACGTGCCCAGGATATTAAATAAAATCCTACAGCTTTTTTTCTGGGAGTGCACAGTTTTCTGCATGAGAGGCAAATAAATGCATGCATATGAAAGAGTGTGAAAGTACTGTAGTGAAGGTAGGAACTGTGCAACATAGGATAAAAACTGGAGGGAATTGAGAAGTCAGACTGTGAAGTGGGTCAGAAAGTATTCTGAGTGGTGACATCCAAAGTATGTTTTGAAGTAAGGAGTAGGAATTATTCAAGAGAATAAAGAAAGTGACCTGAATGCCATATTAGGAAATTTGGACTTTAGCTAGAACTGGGTGAAGTTCCATGTAACACCATTAAAAGATTCTAAGCAAGAAATAAGTTTGACATGGTTTCCCTTTTTAAATGAACACTTTGGTTATACATGTGGAGGATGCATTAGGAGCAGTGCAAAGTCAGGAGAAAGGACATCTAGTAAGAAGTAGTTAAAATAACTTAGATGATAAAGTATGAGAGCCAGAACTCAAGTACTAGAAATAAGAATATCTACATATCTCGGTCTATATCTACATAGAAAGGAATAGACTCAAAAGACATTAAGAATGAAGAGGATTCATGCTCTGAAAACTGATTGTATGTGTGGGGTGAGGAAAAGAAAGGAGTCAGGGATAATTTCCGTTTTTCTGCTTGGGTGGCTAATTGTACAACTGGATTATCCACAATATTGATGAATAAGGTGGAGGGGCAGATCTTAGGAGACCGATGACAAATGAATCTTTGGACTTTCTGAAGGGCCGGTGGAACATTCACAGATTCAATTATCATTTGGATATGTGGGTCTGCTGAAGAGGGAAATAGCTGGGCTGGAAATAAATGTTTTAGAGTCTTCAGCACATGGAAAATAGCTAAAACCTTGAGAATATATGAGATCATTCAGGGAGTGTTTGTAAAAAGGAAGGAGAAGATTACTAATTACAAATTTATGAGGCACAATGACTTTTAAAGGATGATCATTTGAAAAGGAGTGTGTAAAACCTTTTTCAAAAAACAAGCAACTACAAGGGAAAGAAGAAAACTAAGAAATGATGTGATTTGGGAATTTCAGTCCATAACAATCACAAAACCACTCTTCTTAAAAATTTTAATTTCTATTTATTGACTGAAAAATAAGTTCTCTAATATCATCATGTTTTCCATTCTATTTTAAGTTTCAAAATGCATGTATTTTATCATAGGCATATTTTTACTATCAATAAAATTATAGACCAGGTGCAGTGGCTTGCACCTATAATCCTAGGCCTTTGGGGAACTGAGGCAGGTGGATTGCTTGAGCCCAGCAGTTTGAGACCAGCCTGGGCAATGTGGCAAAACTCCATCTCTACAAAAAATATTTAAAAATTAGCCAGGAGTGGTGCAGCGCAACTGTAGTCCCAGTTACTTGGGAGGCTGAGGCGGGAGGATCACCTGAACCTGGAGAGGTGAAGGCTGCAGTGAACCGTGATCACACCACTGCACCCCAGCCTGGACAAGAGAGTTAGAGGAAGACCTTGTCTCTAAGTAAATAAATAAATAAATAAGTTATGTAACTATGTATACCAAAAGAAGCACATTTCACTGATTCACTAATGGGTACTGTCTAGTTGTTTTTTAAACTATAGAAATGATTACATGGGAAAGTAAAGACACCCCCACATCTTTGACACTCTTCCCATTGAGAGATGGGAGTATAATATCAATGTCCCCTCCCCCTTTTTTGAATCTGGGAGGGGCTTTCTGTGTGCTTTGACCAAAAGAGTATGGCAGAAGTGAGGCTCTCCTGGATATTGGTAACTTCCACTTTCTGTCTCTTGGAATAGTCTCTGGGACTCCTGAGCTGCTATGTAAGAAGTCTACTACCCTGAGACTGCCATGATGGAGGGGCCATTTGTGGGTGATTTAGTCAACAGTCCCCTTTCAGCCATCCTTGTTAAGGCACCAGACATGTGCCAGTTTGGGATCTTTCATCTGCCAACTTACCACCAAGGGATCTTTGCTGATCCCAAGTAGAAGGTGATACTTATAGAAATATTTTCTAGATTTGATCTCTTGCAAGTAAAAGCTACTAGTGCTTCAGTAATTTCAATGCACAGAACTGACTGAAGGCATCTAGACTCAAAATGAAAATGCTCTCTGTGAACCAACAAACTAGATTTCATTTGGGTTGTCACAGTTTTCATGGAATAATTGCATCTTAATCCAAGGTCAAAGATGATCTTTTATGCTTACTGTCATCCTATCCCCTACTGTAAGAAAGAGGAAGCCAGTCTGTGGTAGATGGAAAATACAAGGCACCCATGACACAGAGGCATCAGCAGATTCCTTAAATTGGGACCAGTATGTTTGAGAGTCTTATGTTTAACAAGCCAATATTTACTCTTTTGTCTTTAACTTTTGTTAATTAATTTGTTAAGGATAAATGTCTCAACTGGTTATCATAAAATATAGTTTTATTTTAGACTGCATATTTTTATTTCTCAACACTTTGAGAAGAAGAGATAAAAACTGAAATTACCATTTTTACAACTATCCTTCCATTTATACAATTACCATTTTATAACTATCCTTCCATTTATATAATTTATACAATGATGGGTTCATAAAGGTGGAGTTTGACAATGATGTTGGACAACTGTAACAGTTCTGGTTCCCGTGATAAGAGCCTGTATCTTCTGACGTCACATGCATATTCACATTGATACTTCACATGGGAAGCAGGAGAACACTGCAAAGATATGCTGCATGCATTGCTTCTTTTTTGCAAAGTGGTGAGAAATTGGCACGGAATGTTTTGCCGTGAATTTGGTGAATGGGAAGGAGAAGTAGAGATAGGAATGTGTGAAAAATATGTAAAGGGAGTCAGTAATTAAAAGACTAAACAAATGCAATTTTAAAAGTGATAGATACTTATGCATGTTTTCAAGAAAATAAACAAGGTGATATGACAAAAATGACAGGAGCCACTTGAGATAAGATGATTGAGTCAGCTTCTCAGAGGATATGCAGCTGGGTAGGTAAGACCTGCGACTCAGCAGTTTACATAAATGCTTTTCAAATATTTGTTTTCCCCTAGCAAGCTACCGACTTCTCCCTTTCTTAGGCACCTGCATGGACGACTAGTTTACCAACCCTTGACTGGCTGCATTCCATGGTTAGATTAATGACACACATTCTAGGAGTAATGTAATTAATTCCACTGTTGGCTGACTCACTTTCTTTATCAATCATATTTCAAAATATATTGAATTTCCAAAAGATCAAATCAGGATAATGCAACAATTATTTTAGAAATGTAAAAAATAATAGTTAATATTTAGCAAGCATTTACTAAATGTTTAGCATGCATTTACTAAATGTTTAGCACCAGCCTGAATACGCTATATGTATTTATTAATTTGCTTTTTACAATAGTCCATAAGATTGGTGCTAACAATATGTTTATGTTAGAGATGAAACCAGTTAGGCCAAGAGAAGAAAATAATTTGCCTCTTGTCATGCAGCTGGGAAGTAAAGGAACTGGGATACAAATCTCATATACTACTTTCCTTTACACTATGGACACTGTCTTCATAGAATATCCATTTCATGTAGTTGAGACTTTGGTGGGATCATATCAGTTGAGAAATTTTTTGAATATGATGTAACTTTTTGAGGATGGCACTTCTTTTTTTAAGGGCAACTGATAATCCTTAACTTGACCTTGGGGCTTCAAGTTAAGGATTATCAGTTGCCCTAAAAAAAGTAAATGTGCTTTTTTTTTTTTTTAACAGAAAAACTACACTGAGGAAAATGTGTTATAGCTAAGCAATATTCTGTGTAAACAGCTAATAAATCAGAAAAAAAAATGTTAACAGTAATTTAGCAGCAAATGGGGTATTTGATCTGCAGCTCCCAGATGAATTCCCAAACGACATGAATAATTTATTTTAGGAAGATGAAATGATATGGGTTAGGTAATGCTTGATGAGAAATTGTAGTCATAATTGGGGAAATTGCTTCTACTTAGCAGGGTCACCAGTGGAGGAAGGAGCTGGTCCAAGGATGTCATTTTTCCACCTTGAGAATCTTGGCAGAAGCAGTAAGTGCTTGCTGCCCAGCTGTGATCCAACTAGAGTCATTCAAGTTAGCTTCATTTTCCAGAGGCCTCAAAGGCCGTTTGAATATCTAGCACCGAAATGGCCTCTGTGCTATTTTCTAAGAGGTTTTGCTCCAATCACCTCTCCTCATCTCAGAGCTGCAGTTACATTTGCACAGATGCAAGGATCTCTTAGAACTAGGATAAGCTGTCAAGTTGTAGGGCAGCTCAGTTGCTTCTTGGAATTTATGCCCTAAGGGACAAACACTCTATAGAGCATTTTGAAAGCTGACAGCTTAGTGTTGGCAGCTGAATTTTGACATTCATGCTATTATCAAAACTCTCTCAAACAGCTGAAACTGTAGGTATGTGACAGTTAAGCCTTCTGTGAGGCATGTTTATCTGGCAGGAAGAATGCTATCAGTTCCTTTGTTATTTTATTATCCTGTGCATTTCAGTTACTTTTTTGTTAATGTATTAAAATTAATGCATTGTTATCTAAAATAACAAAGCAAATCAAGAGTCACTTTTAGAATTTTAGCTTCAATACTATCTATGCTCAATTTAAAGATATGGCTTTCTTGCTTCAAAATATTTATCTGGAAAATTTACCACTGAGTTTCTGAAAAATGTAAAAAGCTATACAAGAATTCACACAATTGCTAGTCTCTATAAAAGCTCATACTTAGTCCTTCCCCTGTGGACTTATATGGAAGTAATGAAAAACCATATTTCTTCCCAGGCTAGAGCTGACATAATTGCTAATGTTGAAGTCTGAAAACAAATTTTATCAAAATAAGGAGTTGAAAGTGGGTTCTTTTTTTTAAAAAAAAATACAACATGACCTTCTTAATTTTCACTCCTTTAAATGCTGAAAAAAATCAATGTTTGACAAATGAGAAAGGTCAGGGTAAAAACTATTTAGAGAAAGGTGTTAGAAAGAGTTGAGAGTTGTTGGTTTTTTTTTTGAGCAAAGAGTGAATAGCACTCCTGTTGCTATGCTTACTTCCTATGCCTATTTTCATTAGTAAAAACAAAACTGAAATTATATTACTCATGATAAAATATATTGCTCTTCGGTTTCTAGAAAAATGGCTGAAAACACAATCTTTCTGTTTTTTAAGAAACCACCCTGTTAGCCTTCAGCCTCTGAAGAACCTTCACCAAAAAATGCAACAAAGAATTCTCTCTTATGCTTAAATACTAGATGAGCACAAATTAAAATGTGTCAGTAAGGTAATTAACTCAACCAAATCCCCCTGATTGCCACAGATTGAATGTGAAAGTGTGAAAAATTTCTGATGTCCTTTGATTTGTGACTGGAACTGACTTTGATAAAACAGCCTCAAGATGAGTCATGGTCATATTTTCCATGTGTGTACTCAACACCAAACAGTCAGTCCATTTAGTAAATTAAACTTCCTCAAAACAATCCTCAGTGCAAAGAAATGAAATATTCCTAGTTGGACTTTTCTCAGAAGTTTTCCATAGACACAGATTTTGAATTAATCAGTGCCCCAGTCTGCTTCATAGGCTAAGTTGTATGCCACCTTTGTAAGAGCGTTAATAATAAATAACAGTAACAACAGTATCTAACACACAAAGAATGTGTGTGATATGCTAGGTACCATTCTAAGCCATTTATGTACATATATACATGCACACACAAACATGCACATTATATATCCATATCTACATATATACACACATACATGTATAGTCTTTAATCCTTGATGTTGGTAGACGCTATAATTATCTCCATTTTGCAAAGAAGGAAATAGAGGATCAAATAGATTAAATAATTTGTCCAAGGTCACAAAGTGATGAGAGTGTTATTTAAGTCGGGACTATCTCATTGTAGTGCCTGTGTTATTTATTTCATTATATTTCCCTTTGGTCGAGTCAACGGACCGTTTACATGTTGAAATATATTCATTTGAAGTTACCTGCACCACAAGAATTTCAAAATTCCATCTGAGTTCCTTCAAAAATGCGGTCAATATAGTGAAGAGAAATAACCACAATGGAAGTGATATTTTCAAAGCTTCCACACAAAAATGTCTGGAGGCAGCCTCGATAATGGAAAAATATTGATTGAGAATTTAAAAGGTGATGAATTCAGGACCGATAGCAGCCAAATTTATATCCCTAAAGTTTCCCTCTCATATTTTCAAATTCCCCTTTCTACATTTGAAAAGCTGATTTTTAGAAGTGATGACAGAAGTATTACAGAGTCAGCCCTAATAGCAGCTGTCAGCTCAGATTAGCGCAAGTAAAAATGTCTCTGTTTCTTCTGCACATCTGTTGTAGTTTTTTTTTTTTAATCTGTGAATAGTGGGCTATAGTATGGTGTATGGATTTTTTTCCTATAATTAACGTATTTTCTGTATTTCCTTTTTCATTACTTTGCCTCATTTCCTGAAAGTTTTTCTATTAAGACATACTAATTGCTTAGCGCCAAGCAGGCACCAAAGAGTAAATAAAAGTATGAATGCTTGGCTTAAATAAAGATTTATTGGGACTTAAATATCTTGCCCTTATGATTTTTATATATAAAAATTCTTTTTTCCTATATCAATCACCTCTGAGTTTTGAAGTGCTTTATGACAGCCATTTATTGCAATACTAAGATAAGCTGGTTTTGAGATGTAAGTTTTTGCTCTTTTTGCTAAGATGTCTGTGTTTGGTCAGAAAAATGATATGACCCTGTGTCATTTCCTTTATTAGTAGTTTAAAACAAATAAACACACAAAAAACAGAAACAATGAGCAAGCTATTTGGGTGGCAAAGGTAAGATTTTTAGATTGCTTAATTTTGTCTTTGCCAAAGGGCTTTTAGTAAATGCTGTTAAGCAGGTGCGTGCACGCGCACGCACACTCTCTCTCTCTCTCTCTCTCTCTCTCTCTCTCTCTCTCTCTCTCTCAGTTCCTTATTTACATTTCTCACTATTGAGATAGAATGGAGCTTTATTTAGAATTTCTACTAGAGGAAGTGACTGAGTATTATCACCATCAGTTTCCTCTTAATTTCCGAGTGGGATAGCTCTCTTACGGCCAGCAGCAGCCGTCATTCCACCAAATGTGAGCTGCCTTAGGTCATGTGTGGTCAATATAGAGGAGGAAACACTGTAATAGAGGTGATAGTTTCAATGTTTCAGATACAAAAATGTGTGGAGACAGAGTTGGTAATGGGAAAATATTGATTTGTGAGTTGAGGCTCATCAGGACTGATAACGGCCACCTTTACACCCCACGAAGCTTTCACAGAGTTTGGCTTCTGGCCAGCTCTAGCTCTGTCAGGAAGGCAATCACGAAGAATGGAAAATAGAGGGGTTTATACTCAGACTTTAAAAGTTCTCAAATTCCATTCCAGATGGCACCAGAGATTTGAAATTTGTTTCTACAACATCTGAGCCTCAGTCTCCTTATCATTAAATTTGGATTAAAGCTATGTATTTTTACTTTTTTTCCAAGGACTAAAATGAGAAGATGAAAGCCTGTTAAATTTTCTGGGTCTCTCAGCAAATGTTTCTGGGCCTCTCAGTAAATATGTCTATTTCCAGTTTGCTAGTAGTCTGACAACAATTTCCATTTTTAGAATGACAGTAAAAATAGAAGGGTAGATATTGATTAAAATATATCTTTCTTGGGTCAAGACATTTACTTTAGGACTCTTCCTTCTGGAATTTGTGATGCTTTACCTCAGCAGTTTTCAAAGTGTGTGGCCCACGATGGCCCACATCCAAACCACTTGGGGTGTTCGGTAATAAAGTCAAATCACCTGTCTCTATCCTGGACTTACTGAATAAGATTCTCTCTGAGGAAGGCACCCGGGCGAATATGTATTTAACAACTTCCCCAGGAGAATTTTTCCCTAAAGTTTGAGATGCACTGCCTTACCGTATATACAGTGCTTAATACTTTATAAATGATAAATCACTTACACACTTCCACTGTCATTTGCCACAGCCACCTTGTTAGATACAAAGAGCAGCTGCATTTCCTTTTCATAGATAGGGAAACTGAGACTCAGAGAAGTTTTTCACCCAAGGTTACAAAGACAGTAAGAAGCAGGACTATATTCAGGGCTTCCAACCCAGTTCTCTTTCTACCTCATCTCACCCATTCTTTTTCTACAGGAGAAGATGCTAGCTGCAGATAGTTTGGGGCATGCAAGTGAGTCCATACAATACTTTATAGGCAATAGAGACAGAACAAAGATTTTCAAGTAGTACAATGATTTAATCAGCTCTGTGAGGCAGCCTAGGGAATGGCTTGGAGAGAGGATAAACAGAGGTCAGGGAGTGAATTGGGAGACAAATGTCCTTTCTTCCACATCAGTAATGTTGACTAGGTTTCTCATGCCAAAAGTTTTCAAATAGCAATCCAGAAGGCACCAGGAATGAAATACTTTTCATGAACAATACATAGTTATGAAACCTAAGAAAATGGTTCTCTATGATCCTTATTAAATTTTAACATTAATCGCATTAGTATGGCTGAATACCCTAACAGGTTGTGAATTCCCTGAAAATAGAACCATGCCTCATTCATCTTTGTAGTCCCAGAATCTAATTTCGTGTTGGCTGTATAATTTCATTAAGTATGTTTGTTGTTTGCTTACTGAACTTTAGTGAATGATAAAAACATTTGTTTTATATTGACAAATGTTAATTATTTTGAATATGCATAGTTCATATTTTATATACTTAATATATACCATCATATAGCCTTAGGCATTTTTACTCATTTGACCATCACAACCACTTGCTCTATTATTAATAATGTCTGTTTTACACATAAGAAGCACAGAGTGGCTAGGTAACTCACCCAAGGTCAGTCACTTGGCCAACTTCTAATCTCAGTGGAAATGGAATTTGAATTATGTAGCCTGCTTCCAAAGCCTTGCTATGCTACATTATATACACAAATTTATCTGTATGTTTCAATTGCTTATCACTGAATATTATTTCATATTGGTATGAATTTAATAGGTATACCATATGTGATGGTAACAAACAACCCTAAAATATTAGTGGGTTGCCCAATAAAAGTTTATTTCATATTTAAAGTCTGATGTAGCTCAAGTGACTTTGCTGTGTGGCTCTCATCCAGGTATGACTCTGAAACCAGGGCTTCTTTCAGCTTTTCCTATTCCAGATGGAACAGGTGTCCTCCAGGTTGGAGCAGGCAGGAGAAGAGAAATGAAGGAAGCACATCAGCTCTGAATAGCCTTGATCCATAAGGTCACATGTCACATCTGCTCACATTTCATTGGGCAGCACTATTCACATGGTTCAATTAACTGCAAGGAAGGCTTGGAAATGTAGAGGAGCATATGGATATTTGAAAGCATTAATAATTTCTGCCACAATAAAAAAATAGAATAATAATAAATATATATAAATAAAACATTGGGAGCAATGCATTTGCTTTCAGGCCTTGGCTCTGTACTTAGTTCAACGAACTTGATAATGTAATTTACCTGTTTTTGAATAAGTTTCATCATGTATAAAATGGGTATAGTGAGTGAAATACAACTCATACGTTGCTGTATTAAGTGGGGTGGTAGGTGTAATGATTATAACACAGCAGTGGGCACACAATAGTGCTCAATGTAGTATAGCTATGGTATTAGATAAACAGAATTAATAGGATCTCTATCTATTTAAGGAATTGGCTTACACAATTATGAAAGCTAGAAAGTCCGAAGTCTGTAGTTTTGAGTCTGAAGGCCAGAAGCTGCTGTAGAAACAGGAAGAGATGCCATTTCAGTTTGAGGACAACCAGGTAGGAGAATTCTCATGTGGGAAGGCCAGCCTTTTATTTTGTTCAGGTCTTCATCTGATTGAATGAGGCTTACCTACATTTTGGAGGACAATCTGCTTTCATCAGTCTACTGATTTAAATGTTAATCTCATCCCACCCTCTCAGAAACACCCAGAGTAATGTCTGACCAAATATCTGGTTACCTCATGTCCTAGTCAAGTTGGCACATAAAATTAACATAATCATTTTTATTACCATCACCATTATTATCTGTGCACACTCAAGACAGTCAATCTGTTTATAGTCAATAGAAAGGGTTTTCTCAATGAAGTTTATTTTTTCCTTAATGAATAACTGGATGTCTGCAAATGCAGATAAGATTGTGATGCCTAGAGTGGGCAAGTAAAGTTGGTGGCCTCTTTACTGGACTACCACCTCGACAGTCAAATAGCTAGTCATGAAAAGTGAGCACAGTTAGATAATTTTGAAAGATGTTACATTTAAGACTTGAAACAAAATAGTCTCATCAATCTGGTTTTTCTCCTTTTTGCTATACTTTCCATAGTAGTCATTTTGGTGTTATTTTTATTCAAATACTGTTTGTCATGTTTAGTTCAGTTTTAGCTAGGCTTTCACAATCATATTAAAGCTAATCACATCTATCATCCTTAATTTTGCATTTTGTGAAGTCTTTACTGAAACAGTCCCCAAACAATCAGCAAGGCAAGAAGGAAGAAAATCTGCCAAAATCATTCAGGTTGTTTAAAGAAAACAATTGGCTGATTAACTTAATGTCTTACTTTCAGCTGGTTGTCATCATGGAGATACAGATGCAGAGACATTCCAGAGCCACGTTCATCCCTGAAACACATTGGATAGGCAAAGATGCCTGGAAAGGTATTGTTTTCTTGTTGCCCAGAAGTCTAGCAGACGTAGGCTTTGTCGAAATGGTGGAGAAAATAAACTCCAGACACATGGTGCTTTCCAGAAAAATGCCTTAAATTTTTGGAAAATCCAACAGGGAAACTTCCTTTGAGAGAGTTTATGAAGGCAGCTGTGCACACTCAAGCCAGTCAATCTGTTGGACTAAAATGACTGGTCAATTAATAATTATTACTAACCACTTGTTTGAATGCACAGAAAGTCTTCCCAGTGAGTCACAGAGGCCAGATAAGCAGTGTGGACAATAAGGAAGGGTTAATTCCTACAAAGTTTTATTTCTTGGAGTATCTCCCAAAGTATATAGAATAATGACTCTAGATTGCTCAACTGATGTGGACCTCAAAGTGCACATCTAGAATGTTAAAAAGAAGCATCTATAATGAACTAGGCCAGTAGAATCTTAGTTTTATTTTTAGTGAAAGATGAGTCAAAATGTTTGTGTCATTTTACACTAAAATGACTTAAAATTGCAACTGCTTTTCTATCATACAAAAATAAAATAGCTTTGACATATTAGGTTGGTGCAAAAGCAATTTCAGTTTTTGCCATTTTTTTTAATGGCAAAACTGTTAAGTTGAGGCAAAAGCAACTGCAGTTTTTGCCATTGTTTTTAACTGCAAAACAATGGCAAAAACTACAGTTACTTTTGTCTCAACTTAATGGCTATATAAATTGAGACATTTGATGATACTTTATGAGTTTTAAGCAAATCAAGGGTTTGAAACATCAACGTTTTCATTTTACTTTTAATAGTAAGCAAGCTCTGCTTTGTGTTTCATGATAATTATTGTTGCAGAGACATAAGGCAGAGCTAGAGATTCTTGAGAGCTCTCTTCCTGATTTACATATTGACCCACACTGGGCTCATCATGCCTCTGTGTAGGTTAGCATATATCTCAACTTCAGGGACGTCAAAATGTGAGTTATAGAAAAATAATACACTATCTACTTATTTTGTAGTTAACCATGGTTTATCACAAAAAGGAGTCTCTACAAAGTTACATAGAAAGGGTTATTAGCATATGAAAACTTACTATTGTATCAATTAAGTGAATTTAGTCATATTCAGCAAGGGAGAAAATATGCCACTCCAAACTTTCTGCTCTCTTTTCTATTTGGATAATCCTGTGATATAGTTTATAAAGTTTTGCGTGGAATTATAGATGTAGATGATAAAACCTCTCACATAGAAAGTTTGTGCAAAGCCATGTTGCAAATTGACTCAATTTACATGGTATGACATAGGTGAAGGGAGAGGAGTTAGCAGAGGTGTGCTGGAAACAGTTAACAACCAGATTGCTGAAAAAAAGTATGCAAATTTTTGCATATGTAAGTTTATTATCAATTTTATTGATAAAGAGGATATGTAGTACACCATTTATAATTACTCAAATATAGTCTTTATTACAAATCATATATATTTAGAATGCTTTCATTTTTGTTTTTCACACATTTTGTATCGTTAGTCAAATTGTTTGCAATTGATGAGCAGTTACAGTTATGACGTGAATGTTGGTTGATATTTTCATGTAGTGAAACAACAAAGATGGAACATTACTCATTTCTCAATGACATGAGTGGTTCTTTTGCTGACTCACATAATAGTTTTTAAATACTGAAAGAACATTTTGAATTTTCACAATGTAATGGCTACAAACATGACACAATTAATTTTAATCACATTGCTAACATTTTTTCTATTCCTCTCTTAAGTCTCAGCATCAACAAGACAATAAATCAAGTCCTGATTTGCAGCATTTGCCAATTTTCCTGGTGTAAATACTCCTACCATGGCGCATTTCAGGCCTCCAGTGTAACTCTGGAGTCAGGGAGAGATCCTCAGTAGCTCACCATTATAGGGTATTCCCATGATAATAATAGATATAAACAACCCTGAAAGCATAAATAATAGTAAAATGTAGTAAAATCTTAAGGAAGTGATGTGATTTACATAGTTTCACTACCTTTAACCTTGATTAATTTATTTGAAGTTTAAATAACTTAATTTTTATGGTTGTGTTTAACTGGTGTTTAAGAGCTAAGCCAGCTTTAGTGTACAAGTAGGAGTGGGGATAACTTTCACCATCTCTCATTTTCCCGTAATTGCACTTCTTTGACTTTTGAAGGCTTTAAGGTCTCCAACAGTACTTTTTTGACATCGTAAATGAGATTGTAAATTTCATCAGGAAGCATCCACATTCTTCTAATATTGGTAGCTCCAACAGCTCTTAGCACAATCATATAATATATATACTAGGCACTGAGCAAATCCTGACTGAATACAAATAAAGATGCAGAGATATTTAAACTGATACCTTAATCCTACCAATTAACAACTTAATTATTTTAGCAGGGGTTCAATGCCACTCCAGTGCCACTCGAAGAAATGCCTTTTGAGCGGAAACGGGGTGGGTGGGCAGGGGCAAGTGTGGAATGCTCGAGGAAGAAAGCATTGACTTTCCTCATAAGCTGTTGCTTAAGTGGTGCTGTCACACAGACTTAGGATTCAGTGGCCAGATTCTGGTTGCTGAACTCTGGTTCATTCATTTATTCAACAACATTTTATTGAGCACATACTGTGGTTTAGACTATTCTAGGTACCATGACCATAGTACCAAAAAACCCCAAGCCTGTGTCCTCACAGAGCTTATATTCTATTGAGGAGGGGCAATTAACAAACAAGTACATATATAGTATGTTACACAGCAACAAGCACAATGGAGAAATACGAGCAGGAAAGGAGTTTAGGATGAGCCAGGGTAATGGTGGGGACTTGCTAATTATATAGAATAGTCCAGGAAGACCTCTCTAATAATGGGACATTTGAGCAGAGGCCTGAAGGAAATAAGGGAAACAGCCATTTATATTGTATCACTTATCACATATTTCCTATGCTTGGAAGGCTCTTGCTCCACATAGCATATCGTATGATATATTTCCCATACTTATAGAAGATAAGTATAGGAGTCTGAAGGTGGGAGCACGATTGATGTATTTGAAGACAAGCATGGAGTCTACTATGTCTTCAGTGGAGTCAGCAGGGAGGGAGTGGTAGGAGATGAAGTCAGGGAGTAAGCAATGACGGAAGACAAAGAGGGCAGATGTGTAAGCTGATCTATGACTCACCTTGCTATCAATCCAATCTGGGTCTCAGGCCCCTTCTAAGCTACCCCTCAGGGCCCTTGTAGATTCCAGGATCCTTGTAGATTCCCAACTCCTCTGCACACTAGATTTGGCTGAATCCTTACACCCGGACTTCTGCCTTTGCACGCATATGGTCACACTCAGGTCTTGACAATCTTGGTCCAGTGCTTCTCAGGAGCATCTGCCATGTTAGCATGTTGAATGTTTCCCTTCATGACTCTGCACAGACTTTGGTTCCAGAAATGCCCATTCTCACTCATAATATGTCATATATCTTGTTCTGCTTTATCTATTCACATGGTTGCTGACCTGTCATAATAAAACATTTTTAAAATTATAAGTGATTCAAATGAAAGGAAACCTTAATTGGTTCACAGAGCAACACAAGTTTCAGGTGTGTTTGATCCAGGGCTCAAATGATAACAGGATTGCTAGTTTTCTAATTCCTGGCTTACCCTAAAATTGGCTTTGGGTTTAGGCTTCACATGGTGGCAAGGCGGCAGCTCCAGACCTGTCTTTTCAGGTCAAATCTAACAGAAAAATAGGATTTCTGTCTCTCTCTAGTGTCTCAGAAAAAGTATCATCATATCTTTTCATCCTGATTACTTATCTCTGAACGAGTCACTATGGCTAAGATAATATGAAGCCCTGATTATCTAGGCCTGAGTCACAGCCACTCCGTGGAGGCAGATGTAGGTCATCAAACCCTTCCAAAGCATATGGACTACAAACGAGGGAGCACGGTGTTTCCCGGAGGAATATTGGGGTACAGTAGCCAAGATAATGAATTGATTTGGGTGGTAAAACAACTACATGTTCCCTACACCTGCTGCATGTTCTTCTAGTGTGCTCACTGCCCCCACTCATCTAGAAGTAGGTTCTGTACTTAGGGCTCTGACCTAAATTTCCAACTAGCTTTAATTACATGTATCCATTATGGGCTCCACATATTAGGGCAGTCAGTGGCTCACACACTGTAGTGTGGACTAACACCGTCAGTATTATCTGGGAACTCATTAGAAATGCTAATCCTTGGGCTCCACTTCAGATATACTGGATAAGAAACTCTGGGGGGTGGGACCAGCGATCTGTAAAGAAGCCCTCCAGGTTTTAGTGATTCATGCTAAAGTTTGAGCACTTCAGCTCGGATCTATGTCTCTAGGTTCCTCTTTGTTATACTCTGTTTTAGGGCTATTCTGGACAAATGGCAGGGCTAAGGCTAGACCAGCACTCCAGTCATCCTCTAGGCAAGCAGGGCTGGTACATGTGTGCACCTGTGTCTTGTTTCCTTCCTGCCTATTCCATACTGCCCCCAGGTCTGAATTTTTGCTCATTTCCCAAGACCGCTGCACCTGGTGGTAACAATTTTTGTCAAAGGGATGACGCCCAAAAGTTCAATCGATTCTGAAGGTAATTTTCTGAACTTATACTAGATTTGTAACGTTTTAACCTCTTTAATGTTTTTTCATATATTCTCTCTATATGTATTTTTAATGTTTAGGGTTTACTATATGACCCAATTCAGGATGCTGTATCTAAAATGCCACAGACTGGATGGTTTAAATAATAAATGTTTCTTTCTCATGATTTCTGGAGGCTGGGAGTTCTAATACCAAGGTGCCCGTGAGAGCCACTTCCTGGTTTGTAGATGGTCATCTACTTGCTGTGTCCTCAGCTGACAGAAGGTTCCAGGGAGCTCTTCAGGGGTCTCTTTAACAAAGCCTCTAATTCCATCGTAACGGATTATGACCTAATCACCCCACCAAAGCTCAGCCTCCTACTATGATCCCATTGATGGTTAGGCTTTCAACATATACATTTGCTGGGGAGTAGGGAATACAAAAATATTTGGTACATAACATTCTATATGTTTTAATTTATCAGAATCAGCTTTAGATTCACTAGTTTAATTCCAATGACATATAGAAACATTAGTCCTAGTACTATATGGCTGTATCCCCTTTCCCCCCTTTATGTGGTATTATTGTTATACATATTATTTCTATTTATGTTATAGACCCAAAATATATTGTTATAATTATTACTTTATAATCTGCAGTAATTTCCTAAGACCAATATAACTTTGTTTCAACCCACTTCTTTCTGCTGTTATTGACAAATATTTGAGGCAGTCTGGCTCTGTCACCCAGGCTGGAATGCAGTGGCTCGATCTCAGCTCACTGCAACCTCTGCCTCCCAGGTTCAAGTAATTCTCCTGTCTCAGCCTCTTGAGTAGCTGGGATTACAGGCGCCCGCCCCCATGCCTGGCTAATTTTTCTATTTTTAGTAGAGACAGTGTTTTGCAATGTTGGCCAGGCTGGTCTTGAACTCCTGACCTCAGGTTATCCACCTGCCTTGGCCTCCCAAAGTGCTGGGATTACAGGCATGAGCCACAATGCCTGGCCAACAAATATATTATACATATATTTTATATCTGTGTTATAGAACATAATATAGCATCATGATATTATC